>JAGGAS010009546.1:0-12528 GCA_017657355.1 Termitomyces sp. K1Ac | reverse complement strand
CTGCTCGTTTCTCATGCAAATATACCCCCCTCTTTATAGATTGAGAAGAACTGTGGGCTGTCTGAGAGTCAGAATGCAGGACCGAGTTGCGACGACGATGCACAGCCTGATCCACTGCGGGCACCGGAACCTGTTTCTGCCAGAAAAAGTGACAGGGAAATGTGTCATGCCATTTCCAGGTCATTTTTCTGTAAGAAATATGTGAACAATTTCTTGATGCAAAAGTTAGGAAAATGTACAACTGTTTCTAAACTATTTCCTGTATCAGAAAGATACCTTTTAGCATACTTTTTCTGTCATAAATGGTGTGGAAATTGCTATTATATTTCATTAGGTGTTTTTCTATCAAAAAGGAATTGAGTCTCCTGTTGAAATGGGCATTAAACTATTCAACCTGTTTCTTTCGAAGTTTCTCTTTGGTAATTCAATACTTTTTCTTCAAGAAACAGAAACTGAGATTTTAAACAAATTTACAATTGGAAATACTTAAAATGGAAATACAATTCATATTTCTCCCCAAAAAACATTGAAGAAACAGAGATCGACTCGATCAGTAAGTGGCTGAGGGAGTCGATCCAAGAGTCACTAGCGACTCGGCACAAACACTACTAGATGTGATTTATGACAGTACATTATGACAGTACATAATAGTGGCAACGTCTAACACCCTGATCTTGTGAGGTTTTTGGGGATCCGCATGATATTCTTGACACGGAGTTTGAGTTGTTAGACGATCTCCATCGTGTTGTCGTGTTCTTCCCCAACATGTGCGCACACACCCAGAACGAGGAGCACAATCGAACTCACTGAGCCGCCGTACCCGATGACAAGCGTACCAAGAAGGTAATACTCGATCTGGCGATTGCCCCAGCCAGCGTACCTACACAAGTGGAGGTGGAAGAATGGCCGGTCGAAGGGTTTGAACGTAAGGATATCTTCTGAATTTCACGTTCCTGGAGGACACTGGGATCCAAAAGTCAGGCCTAATCAAGAAGGGAAATGGAACAGAGGGAAGGAAGGTGACATACATCAATCATTCCACACTCTTTGCGAGCGGCCCAACATTTTACTTGCACTTCCTAGGATCGGGGAGAGCTTGAACCGGTAGGCGTAATATTACACGTGCCACAGACATCTTGAGGTCTCCGAATTCTGCCAGAAGTCTTTGATCGTGTACAGGCCAGCCAGGGGAGTGACGAACATACCAACCATTTTGAAAACGTTGTAGTGTAGGTTAACAAGAATACTTGGAGACAGTGGAACTTGTCAAAATACAGGGGGCGAGTGCGTTTGTGGAGTGGTGTGGCCAACGATGTGTCTTGATCATGTCCGAGTACATGCCAAATAGGAAAACGATGGGCCAAATACGAAAATGACGGGCCAAATAGGAAAACGATGGACGTGTAGGACATGGACGCAAGAGTTTGAGGCTGGGGAAGGAGAGGGAGGTGAAGCGCAAATTATGTGTGCGTATTGCAGATAGGAACCTGTGTCGCCTTCGAAGGAGAATCAGTCGAAACTGTAGTTGTTGATCCTGTATATGTCCAAATTAGACAATACGAAAAAAGAAGAAAGAAAATGGAAAGGGTTACCTCACTGCTTAGCAGCCATATCCTGGATATTGATGGGATGTAGTCTCTGGGTCCTCGACAGCTGCGGGCTTGTCCTAATTCTGCTCAATTGCACCAATCGAGCTGCCATCTATGAACCAATATCAACTACCGTACCATGAAATATAACTCATTCTCACCTTTTGTCCTAACGACAGCTAATTGAAGCTTCCACTTTATGAGATCCATGACCTTTGGATCATCCCCTTCACTAATTAGCCCCATGTCATCCAACCTCTGCAGCGCCTTAACTTTCCAACGATGCTCTCCCCATTATATACACATCAAATTGCACGTCAAGGCGATCGCATTGCTCCTCATACTTCTTAGCGCTAAGTTCTCGCCAAATAGGCCAGATCTTCAGGCGGACTCGTCACCGTCCTCCATATGGTTCGACCATTGCACAACCTCAACTTTGGCTCTAAGATAGGCTTCAGCGTCCTTGTTCACCTTGATGTACACTTCAAACAGGTGTTTGACCACGTAGTTTTTGAGTTCTTCTTCTTTTTGAACCCAGTAGCGATGAGGCCGAACTAGCGAAAACTTCAATAGCTGTAGCTGTTTCAATTGGGTTCTGAAATCGTTGCACCTGCCAGGGATAACGGGAGGGCGGAGGACGCCATGTTTCTCAAGTGATACTAAAGAACGGTCGCAGAGAATGAAAGGGCCTCTTGAGAGAAAGATAGAAAGCTGGAACAAGAACACAGTGGTAGTGGAAGTATGTAAGTACTTCCAACGGTGGGAGAGCTTGAGCGACGCGATCCACAACCCTCCTAAAATGAGTTAAGATCTGAGTGACTTTGTATCGAACATGGTGGAAGTCAGAAGCTTACCTCTGGGGCACTAAAAGTCATGAAATGGATTAAGTGAGTGAGATTATACATGGATATCGGCGATTAAGTGGATTTGCGTGAGTGAGAGAACGATTGCATCGTTACAGAGAGAGTTATTCCGGCTGCGCTAGTCCAGCTAAACAGAAATCGCACTCGCTCATTCCCATGCCCAGCGTCTGAAGTCCCTGACTCGCCAACTCCAACCCCAACCCAACCCTTCCCTCACTCACCTGCCCCCCCCTGCCCGCTCCAGCATTGAGGACTGTGAACTTGACGAGATCCGTCACGTCACGATCATGAGGGAGTTGAATGGGGTGATCCAGTAGATCGGCACACTTAGAGTATGACAAGTCGATAAGGTCTGCAGTGTTGGCTACGC
This sequence comes from Termitomyces sp. K1Ac, assembly GCA_017657355.1. Classification (NCBI taxonomy): domain Eukaryota; kingdom Fungi; phylum Basidiomycota; class Agaricomycetes; order Agaricales; family Lyophyllaceae; genus Termitomyces; species Termitomyces sp. K1Ac. The sequence continues at coordinate 9,706 of JAGGAS010009546.1, read as the reverse complement.
TTGTGTAAATTGGATGTGACAGAGAGGGCAGGAACGCAGGAGAGGAGACACTATCTGAAAAGGGTGAACCCGGTGAACATTGAGTTTGGCTTACTGACCGAGCCAAGGAGGCGATCATTGCGTCACTGTCACGCTGAAATACACAAGTTAGCATACATACCTCTATCCGAGATCTATGGCAACTGGGAGAGTTGAACGCACCATCTAAGACGCTTATGCTTGGGTTCACGGTGCGTCTAAATCTATTCATTGGCGATGGGATTATAACTTAATAAAGTTCCACTTCAGGTTCTGGGGAACCGCTTGACTCACCTCTACGGGGTCACTGCAGCTGTACAAAGACACGAAGAATCTGGAATTTCGTACCCACACTCGAGCCTCGCGGACCGCCTTGTCTCTCGTCATGCCCTTTTTATAGCACACACTCTGACCGAGTTCAGTTGTCAATGCCTAAGCGGTTGATCACGTTGGCTGACTTTGCAGACTGATACACCTGCAGAACCCGATTCCCCTGTCTGTCGACGGGAACGATACCACTGCTGTAACGACAGGAAATTTATCAGGTAAATCACAGATCAGCAACGTTAATTCCTGACTGAAGTTTCTTTGTTAGCCACGTTCAACTAGTCAGGAAACGTTTTAACCAACTCATGTCCCTTTCTGGAAAAGCTCAAGTCTCTAATGGAACCCTCGTCCTACATGTTCAAGATGCTCCTGATGAACCGGAACTCACAGGAGCGCGACCCACCGTGAAAGAAACGACCGGTAATATCGAGAGTGTTACGGTTGAACAAAACGGTCCAGTGCGTGCCGTTATCAAGGTAGAAAACCTGCTCGTTTGACTTCTGATGATAGCTAATGCCGGAAAACTCAGGATCACCGGGAAATACACACAAGGCCATGCCCCCTTTCTCCCATAGACCGTTAGGTTTTACATCGCGTGGTTCATTTCTTTATCTACAATGCAGACCAGCGAAGGATTTCATCAAAGGCATAGTAAGTCTTTCTTTGTCTACTTTAATCGTGTACGAATATTCCGACTCTCTTAGGGCATACGATTCACCACACCTCTCTCAGATGAACTTTACAACAGGCACATACGTTTTGTTAGTGCCGATGGTGGAATCTGGGGCGAGCCGGTCTTGGCCTTAGGCGTGACGCTACGGCTGCTGTCCTAGTTCCACAGTTCAAGGGTACTGCAACTTCTGACCCATTGACCCTCTGATGGATAAATCACTTCTGGGATGGATACCAGGTATGAATGAGGAATATGACAGACACCAGCGGAGAAGACGTATGTATTGTAGATACTTAAATACATCCAATATGTCAATGACAGTTTTACTAAACGGACTCCAGATCACTTGTTACTATGTTACTATTTGGATATCTACCTACGCTACCCGAAGTAGCTATGGTCGTATTTGTAAGATACGCCACGATATACCTACAAATGAAAATAACCAACTACATAAATGGGCTCATGGGGTAGCATCAAAACCCCGGTGGGGAAAGCTTGCCACCATGGCAAAAGAAATACACGGCGCTGCGCACAATTAGAACATGTAAGTATGGTAAGTGAATTAGTTGAAGAATACGTATTCATTATAGGCCCTTACTGCCTACTTAATCATCTGCATCACTTCTGTGGCTAGTGAGTAACACGTTGATGTGACAAAATGGAGAACATACTGATAATATGAATGGCGCAAGGGCGTAGTGTGGCGTGATGACGAGTAACGGGATGACATGGCACGTGCGCGTGATGGTCCACTAGAGCGGGGCGATGTAGCCCGGTGATGTGATGGTATGGTATGTGACGATGTAGAGGGTCCAGCCCGTGGTGGGTCGCTAGAAACAATGTGAGGATCAACACACAATTCAAATCAGAGGACGTACTTATCGAATACAGGTAGTTCAATGGGATCCTGAACGTTCAGGTGGTTTAGCAGATCAGAACGTCTTGTACTGAGGAAATCGGGGCTGTAGAGGTTCTGAGGCAGTCCTGAAATGGGGCGATCCTGAGTGAGTGGTGGAGTACTTTTGCGCACTCGGGTTCTGAACGGCTTTCCGGGCAGATTATTGCCATAGTTGTTTGTTGTCTCCCGATGGCTATCAATGAACTGAAGAAGTTCTGTGACGTGCTCGCTGCGCCATGACCGATGTCGAACAGTGAATATATCTCGTCCTTCATCCGAACTTTCATCAGAACTCTGCCCTTCCGTGCTGAGTGAAAGGACAAGCCGAAGAAGCGCGTTCCAGATGTCACGATCACGTCCTTCAAGCATTTCTCTGCAAATTCTCTCTCGAGTGCGGAAAAGCTGTGTTACCAAACCCTCAGCCCATGCCCTAACTCAATGAAATCAAAGAACACACCGTCAACTGGCGATCCTGCACACGGTTCCTTGCCAGCGTGATCCCATGTTGCCTCTCTGCTCGTTGAGTTGCTTGCACTTGAGTTTCGTCGAGTCTAGGAGTTTGGCGCCTCAATTCTTTCTTGAGAGTTTCTAGACGCTGAAAGAAGTGCTTCTTCACGTTCTCCCGTGATTCGCCGTTGAGTTCATGGTCTTCCGACAGTATCTGATCTGTAAACTGTTCAGCCAAGGACTCGTTCCATGAGCAATATATGTCGTCCCAGTAAGGACGGAAAGGAGAGAGTGAGGGAGCAGAAATCGATCCATTGTCAAAATTGTCAACCTCATCAGGTGATGCCATATGCTGGCCGTTTTTAGTTCTTTCACCGATGTCTTTGTCCTGTTTGATACCCAGCAGGGGCTTCAATGTGTCACGAACTAGTTTCTATTAGAAGCATAAGCATAAACCAAGTAAAATCTTTGCTGAGACTTGCCATCATGTCAACGCGTGATTGCTCCCTAAGGCGTCGGTTGGAGAGAGCCTTAAAGGGTGAATGACGGGACATCCTTCTGGATCCAGAGCTTGTAGGGTTGTTTGTGGGAGAGAATGAATTCCGAGCCTCATGCCACTCTTCGCAAAGTAAGTTGATTTTACCGGTAAGGTTGGATAACACGTTATAGACATCATCAGAGAATCCACCATTGGACATCCGAGATGGTGTTGGGCTTGCAGCATGACTTGAAACATAGAGCGACTGACGATGATCATCTGAATGGTAACCACTTCGGTTGTTGAGCGTCTGAGTGGCCGATGTACCCGGAGCATGAGCAGGAGTAGGAGTAGGATTCTGGTGCGGAGAGAAAGCCTGTGCCAACCGCTGCTGGAAAGGTGACGATTGTGGATCCCTTGGGGCATGTATAGGGGAGACAGGAGATGATGGCTGTGGAGTAGAAAAACGAAGACGAGGAGTGCGGGGAGTGGAAGAAGAATATGGCCGTGAAATTCGCAGAGGCCGTACGATTGTTTCTTCAATTGCAGAATCAAAAGAAACCCGGGCTTGTCTCTCAGAATGCCTATCTTGGCGTGTGATTTCAGCAGCCTACATGGTAGATATCATAAATGACGGAATGATCTTGTTTCTAAAAACGACCTTACCCTAATCCTAGCAAGTCGAGGATCTGCTGGAAGTTTTTCACGTGTGCGCGCTGAGATGCCGAGATTAGCATTTGAATTTGACGTATCTTGGACAGGGAGGGGCAAATTGTTGCTTTGTGATGCATGAGCAGACTCTCTAACCGTTTCCAATATGAGACGCGAGTTTTCAGCGTTAAGATGCTGGTGATATAATGAGAAACAAGCCTCTGCATGGAATTTACTTATACTTGCCTCAACCTGTGCTTGAAGGTCTGCAATGACTTCAGTATCATGGTTTAAGATGGACTCATAGGTAGCCTCAGTCCGTGAAGCTGCTTCAGCAGAAGTACGAGCTTGTTCGGCCAAATTTGCCTCCTATTGAACAGGATCAATGATTATTCTCGATCAAAAAATACGCAAGCCTACATGTGCTCTAGCTTGCTCAAGTTCTCGAATTCTCCTCTCCATTTCCTCACGAGTCCTAGTGGACTCAGAGATCTCCCGTTGATGTTCTTCTTCCATGCGACTAATCTGAGCTCGGAGAGATCTCGCATGATCATGATCGCGTTCATCCAATTGCTGCTGAATCTCGGCTCCCGTTTGCGCTGAGAGTTCCTGCTGTTGTAGCTGAAGTCGCTCTTCAAGCTCCTGTTGATAACGTTGCTCTCGTTCTCGAGATTCCTATTGTTCCCAGAGTCAACGTCAACCACTGATTAAAATTCAGAATTATCCAAACTCACCTGAGCTCGAGTTTGCTCTAGTTCTTGAATCTGAGTCTCCAACTCTCTCTGAACCCTAGTGAACTCTGCAGTCTGTTGCTGGTGTTCCTCTTGCATTCGAAGCGCTTCGAATTGTGCCTCTTCATGGTTGCGTTCAAGATCCTGCAGCCGCTGTTGAGCAGCTGTCTCCAACTGTGTTGATAAATTCTGACGCTCCTGTTGAAGTCGATCCTGCAATTCCAGTTGAAAATGCCTCTCGCGTTCGTCAAGTGCCTGCTGCAAGCGCTGCTCGTAATTGCGTGAAATGTGGTGTTCACCATCCTCACGATGCTGACGTGCAGTATCTTGCTCAGAGTTTCTAGCGTCAACAGCAGCCCTAAGTTGGGAGGACATTTCGTTGTATACTCCTCTGGCCATCCAGGCACTTGCTACTTGCTCGTGTTGCATCTGCAATTGCATAGAATTGTTGAGTGAGAATCTTTGTAAATATACAAATATACTGACCTGGCGCAGCTGAACAGTCAACAAGTCAACTCTGGCTCGCTCCTCATTGAGTTGGCTTGAAAGCTAAGTGATGTTAGGAGGTGAATATCCAGAAGACTGAAAGTATACTCACTCGGTTGTTCCGAAGACGAAGCTTTGGATCTTGAATAATCCTAACTTTAGTGCGGTGGTGATAGCTCTGGGACAAGACAAGCAGTTGTTAATCAGTGAATGAACTCTAGGTCAAACGATAGATACTTACTCCATCTGCAGCAACTTCAACAATGTCATTGTTCATAGCGTCGCGGCGTCTCCGAGTCAGAGAGACCTGGGAGTCGAGCTTAATGCTGGTAGACAGTCGACAAAAGATGGAGCTCTTACTCCAGAACTGCCTGAATGCTGCATATCCAGACTGTCCTCAATAATATTTGCATTGTCAGCAGCCTGATAATTGTGATCCGCCTGCTGAACCTATGTCAACAGTTCAGTACAATGGACACGAAGGCACTCACCCTTTGCACAGTTGCATCCGTGGGTGAAGTCTCACCAGATGGAAGAAGGGGAAGCTGTTGTGAGAGCACCATAGTGCTATCAGAGTCCTCCGGTTCTTCAATTATTGGTAAAGTGTTGTCATTGCCAGAACGACTGTCGGGTGAGATGTAATTTGTAGGATTCTGAGGCACCAGATCTTGGGAGTTGCCCGGGGCATCATGAGAGGATTGGGTATATTGGAGAAGGGTGGGACCTCCAAAAACAAAGCGAAAAGACATTGAGAGCGTAGTTGTTCAGGCGGGGCCTCTGGAAAGTGATACCTTGACAGGGATTCGTTGGGTTACAGAAAAGAGGTTCTTGAACGTCGCCATTTTATACAGGACCCTGGAGGATGGTGCACGGTTGGTTTGTGCCTGACGCCCAATGCAAAGTATTCTTGTACTCACCCAATCCCTTTGAACATTGCGGGGAATATGATTTGGATGAGCCAGAGGATTTTCAAAGTCGTGACTATCGCGTGACCGTGTCTTTGTCGCGATCACTTACACCTTGTTTTTTTTGCCGACATGAGTTTCTAGTAATGCATCGGCGCCTTGTTCTTCATCGGTCAATTGCTTAATGATCATACTCAATGCCTTGTTCTTTGCTCATCCCATTTCTGATGCCTTGTACTCTGTGTGACCACCTCGTCATATCCTTTCGCCCTCATAGGCTTTCAATATCTGATCAAAAGTATCACAGCTAGTACCTCAAGTTCAAACAAGCATGTCCCGCCGACTGAAAGTCATCAAGTCTGGCGACCTACAGCCCCTTCGACGAAGGGAACGTGCAGAATTATATTTTGCAGCAGTCAATCGATCCAGATTAGAGCGGACACAGTCTTCATTTTCGAATACCTTAGGTCAAGCCATGTTTGACAATGACTCTGACCAAGTGAGGCCTCACACTAATATGTTCTCTCATGTTGATTTATCGTCAAAGTTACGGGCCGACTTGGACAAAATGATGGAGCAAAAGAACGGTATCGATGCGACACTGCACGCATTACAAGTGGTAAACCTTTTTTTAAACTGATCAACCAGAGTTAATCACTTATTTTCCCTTTGATTTCTCTTTCAGTCATATGAGGAATTGAGAGAGACAACATCTGCAGAAATTGAGGGACTTCGAACAGTATGAATTGAAATCCCAGTCATTGACCTATCCTTATTTGCCTTTTGAAGGAGTTATCACAAGCAAAGGAGTCGCGGGATCACCTCTTTCGACTTCAGCAATCTGTATGTCTCTCAGCTGGCATGAAGTCTTATGTTGTCAAAGCTTAATCGCCTTTTCAGTTGTCTCCTGTGGTCAAGGAGCTCACTACCTGCAGTATTTGTCGTGATATCGCCAAGATTCCATTGACAACGTAAGAGCCAACTATCATATTAATTGATCGCTGCTAATCCTGGATTCAGTTTGAACTGTGGCCACCTTTTCTGTAAGGAGTGTCTAGATGCTTGGATTGAGGCCAGTCTTTACAACAATTGCCCAACATGTCGAGGCTTGATCTGGAAGGTTGATCGAAATCCTGTCGGTTTGGAAAGTCTCATTGTTGAGGCTCAGAAACTTGAATGAAGATGGGTAGTATAGACTTACTATGTACCTTTAGCGACATCTCTTCATCTCCAAATCCCTGGCTGGAATCATGGAATGTCCATCGAGATTAGATAGGGTAACGACTGGTAACGATAGATTCAGATGATCCAATAGGATCGGTAATGAAATCCGATCAATTGTTGTTGTTGTTGTTGGTAATCGTGTCGTCACCCACTTTATACATATCGGATTCGCAAACTTTTGAAATTGAGCTTAAGTATCCTTTCGGTGGATCTATATATTAACAATATGGTAATGTAGAAACTCTCCAGCGAACCTAAGCCAAACATATATCCAAAAAGTGAGCAAGTCTTTTGCATGAGTTGTCAAGCCCTGCCCTTCGATTAGACACATTTGGCTCTTTCCGGAATCGGGACCAAGGAGACAAGTGTGCCGGATTGCTCGAGGCAGGGCTTGTCGCAAGAATGATGACGGGCTCAATCACTGTCGTGAATGGAGGTTGGTGCGCCATCTCGTCGGGAAGGATGTAACCAGTTGCCACTTACTACAGAAGGGGTAGCTACACAAGGAGAGAGGGTCTCGGCGTGGGCAAAGACTCGAGCAGGCCTATAGCTAGACGTGACGTCAGTGACGCAGAGAGGAACTTCATAGGCACGTGCAGGAACGCTCACGGTCGGTTCGGAGACCTGACGACTCGGGAGTCGGAAGTTTATGTTGTTAATATTGCTTACAGGCGATGGTGTTGAGGGATACTCTGTTGAGGACTAAACAGCTTTGGTTCTACCACTTGCTAGATACCGAGTCGTTGCCATCTTCAGACGATTACACCACCCGTCGAGATTATCGACGACGCGAAATGACACTCAAGAGCTTGACAACCTTCTCCAGCTCAAATCTTTTGAACAGTAATCGCCCCTCAAGACTTCACCTGCGGAATGTGAATTTGGAGATCGGGTGATGTGTTTGAAGCTTCGTCGAGACACAAGCTTCACCGGGCAAGGTGTCGTCATGGAGGGGCTTGGGCTGAGTAAGTCGATGACTTGATGTAAGTGTGTTCATGCTCGTAGGAGCTGATGAGGGTTGGGTCACTTACAGGTAGTTTGCCGTATTTTACAAGTGGGAGTACATTTCATTTGGTTGTCGAGTATGTCGGTTCGTTTGATCGTGATCGCGACTTTTTGCTGATTGGTTGATTCATAGTACTGATTAGTATGCTCTTACCACTTCTTGCTATCGAGCACTCATAGCATAATGTACATCAGCCCCGCCTCGACCACACCTTCATTACTTGTCGAAAAGATCATCAATACTCTCATCTTACATGTCAATGACAATTATGTATCTTGAAGACATGGGTTATCTCTGATTTACGTCACTTATGTGCCAGGATGAATGCCTATGCCTTGTTAGATGTCGTGCGTGTGATAGGAATTGTGTTCCGGCGTAGAAATCTCCACGAGGTGCGTAGGCTTCAGTTTCTGGTTTGAATCATGGGCGGGCACGCTGAACAAGAGCTAAGGACGCCATCGTCGATTTGTCGATTTGCTTGTTTACCGGTGTTAGTGAGTTCCTCAACCATCTTTTATGTCTTTTGAATGCCCATGAATCATTCATTGCGAATTGCAGGGGATTCGTAACTTATACGACTACTACTAAGACGCGTGTATTGATGAATCTTGGACAGCCACAGCTAAATCATCACCAGCCTGAAGTCCTCGACGGGGAAGCCATCTACTCCGTCCGCTAAGATTACAGAGAACACTTCTAAAAACCAATTCGCGCTCGTACAGACCATCTTCCTCCGCGACCGGTAGGTTGGCTGAACAGTGAGAAGGAGGTGTTCGAGCCTGAGATAGGGTTCGGATGCAGCGTTGAGGCAGGTTAGTAGAGCGAGTGTTGATGTACCGGAGGAATTTGTGAGTGCTCCTTTGTTGATATGGGATGGGGAGGGTTGACTTAGACCTCGGGGACTGGTCGGAGGTTCATTCGAAGCGTCAATGCAATCGGCTTAAGAGTTGGAGAGTGGGATTCTTGGGGCCACGGCTGAGGTTTGTTATTCTTCTTTCCCTGGACCCTCATTTTTGCTCATTGTTCTGATAGATGTGGAGGTACTAGCCTTTGGTTCGCTCATGCTCAAGGGATGTGACGTCCAGATTTCGGGACAAGACGTGAGGGGCACGTTCAGCCAACGACATGTGATGCTTGTCGATCAGCGAATGAGGAGATCCGGATGTTCGATCAGCGAATGAGGATGTAGCGGGCCGGGTACCCCGCTACGGAGATTGAATGACCGGCAGTTGCCAGAGACTTGTCACCTCTGAGAGTAACGGGTCACAGGAATGTAACGTTGTATGTTCTAATGGGACAGGTAGTCCAACTGGTTTGTCGAGTGCAATTCCGGCATGTTCCATTTTAGGCAGAACCGTTACATATGGTGGAACACAGTGAGTTGTGTTCGACTCCCGGTGTAGCCAGTTGATGCGCACTGTTACCCCTGGCCTCGAACACGAGGGGGGTATGTAGCGGGCCGGGTACCCCGCTACGGAGATTGAATGACCGGCAGTTGCCAGAGACTTGTCACCTCTAGAGTAACGGGTCACAGGAATGTAACGTTGTATGTTCTAATGGGACAGGTAGTCCAACTGGTTTGTCGAGTGCAATTCCGGCATGTTCCATTTTAGGCAGAACCGTTACATATGGTGGAACACAGTGAGTTGTGTTCGACTCCCGGTGTAGCCAGTTGATGCGCACTGTTACCCCTGGCCTCGAACACGAGGGGGGTATGTAGCGGGCCGGGTACCCCGCTACGGAGATTGAATGACCGGCAGTTGCCAGAGACTTGTCACCTCTAGAGTAACGGGTCACAGGAATGTAACGTTGTATGTTCTAATGGGACAGGTAGTCCAACTGGTTTGTCGAGTGCAATT
>JAGGAS010009542.1:0-12728 GCA_017657355.1 Termitomyces sp. K1Ac | reverse complement strand
AACAACACCTTTGGGGAGAGGAAAGGGAAGCTCATGATGCAGGCTACCGCCGGAAGGTGCGTACACCTTTTCCATCCATCCATTCATTGAGTTCGAGGCTAACGCACATGGGATATGATAGTCTCACAGGAATCGGAGAAGTTGTCCTACTTCCCCTCGATGCGCTCAAAATCAAGCGCCAAGTGAACCCTGAAGCGTTTCGCAGTCGTGGAGTCGTTCGTATCTTCCTCGAGGAGTGAACGACGCTCTATCGTGGGTGGGGCTAGACAATGGCGCGCAACGCCCCCGGTTCATTCGTCGTACGTCTTGTCTTTTCATTTCCACTCCTTCTTTCTATCAATAAACTCACCACCCACTTCTACAACAGCTCTTCGGCGCCTCCGCCTTCACAAAAGACTACGTCCTCGGGATTTTCGACTACTCCAAAGCCAGCTGGACACAAAACTTCATCGCGTCCGTCGCAGGCGCCGTAGCGTCCATCACGGTTGCTGCGCCCCTCGATGTTGTAAACACGAGGGTCCAGAACACGAATTTCAAGCACAAGGTCCATGGGCTGAAGGTCGCCAGTGAGCTAGTCAAAAATAAGGGTGTTTCTGCATTCTTCAAGGGGTCGACGCCCAAGGTATGCACGCTCTTTCTGCATTTGGGAAGGGTTGAGAACTGATTCATTCATGCTCTTTTTCATTGTGACGCGTAGATTCTCGTTGTAGGACCGAAACATGAAGGGAGAGAGGAAGGATGGGTGGGTATGAGGTGTTTAGGCAGAATCTCGCCGTGCTCGACGAACGTGAACGCAAGCGGGGGGTTGGTCTGTCCATGTTCTTGTCCATGTCCGGAGGTAACTCGTAACCTAACAAGCGCTCCCATCTCCGTCGGCACAGGTTGCTACCGCAGGTCCCCCATACGGATTCACCGTAAAAAGATGGACAGTTCCCCTGCGCGTGCTGAGCCCGACCCAGCGCACGTCCGCGCTCCACTCCACCCTATCGACGCGCGCGCGCGTGCGCCCGCCGTTGTCCTTTAGAACAAGAAGATCATCAAGTGTTTCCAAGGTGCGATCTTTTGTTTAATTCGATGGTTACATGTTCTGATCATGTCAAAGACATGCACTCTGATTGTTTGCTGAAGTGTACGAATATCGCCGCCTGATTAAGGTGTTCAGTGTTAGGCAACATTGACATCTCTATTATGTCTTTTGCTTGTCCTAATGCAATCCTTTCTCTTGTTCCTCCGCTGCTGCCTTTGAGCTGCCTATGCATTTTGCCGAACCCTTCATAATTCTAGATTTTCTTTCTCCGAAAGATCGTCTCGAGCCTGAACATCTGATATTCTTGGAGTTGACTCAAGGTTTGTCATTTTCACTTGTGCCAATTCCTTTATTAATTCAATGGCAGTCTGCCTTTGGGGCAATTTGATCTTTGTCCCTCGATGCCGCTGGCTTTAAGCTATGTTTCCAGTGAGAATCAAATTTCTGGTATTGAGGTCATACGTAACCTCAGGTATCCACAGCAAATTTTCTATTCAAAAGCGGAAACGTTATCCCTCCTACATCACCATCCTATCTTCATTCTACGTACCCACGGTCGACTCTGGTTCAGCTTCGCTTTTCCAGCTATGTCGTGCCCTCTGGAGCGCAGGTTGTAGAAGAAAGTTACTTCGTGTTAGTGATTCAATACTCATGCGGGTTCTCGATTACTAATATACATGACAGACTTTCTTCTTCGATTCGAGTTTTGAGCCTGACATTGTTATCGATCTTGGTATACTAACGTTTATATCCCCATAATTCATCACTTGATGCTGCTCTCAATATCCTTCAGGTAATTATCGCCCACTTATTCTTCGAAGATCTTCTCACAGAATACCTTTTGTTGAAGAACTTGATGGTCTGGGATAGAATGTCAAATACCTGGGAACTAGGAAGCTTAACATGTCGCAACTTGGGACACTGTCGAGTCTCTCATAAAATGCACACATTCTTCAATTCTCTCCCTCTGAACGTTCGATCTGCCGAAGATGAAGCACGCGTTAACGTAGTGATAACAATGAATTTCTTTGTCTCCACAGGGAGACGACGATGTAACATGGGCCTGCTCTCAAATAATTGTGAATTTTGCAAACTGGCTGGTCGAATATCTTCAGTGAATTCTAGTTGTTTGTTTCCCTATGATTTGCTAAATCTTTCAACAGCGATATCTGACGCCTGGTGCACCGGTGCATGGTCATTGGAAAAGTGTTGAATTTCAGGAGTGGTACTTATCCTCGTTCAATCTTTATCTATCGTCTGGTCTCATCAGCTGTGTAGATAATCGCCTTGCGCTAGCATATGTGCCGTGTTCAACAGGTTGCAGAGAATTGCGTATGATTCACGATGCGCGTGATGGAGTTCTCAGCGTACTAGATTGAACTTTGGGCTCCGACTTCTCAAGTTTTACTCAGGTCACCACGTACTTCTTCCTCTCATTCAATACTACGATTCAAGTGACGAACAATTTCTTACTGGCTTACAAGATCGTATTCTGCAATGCATCTTCTTTGTTAAAAAAGTGAAAACGGCGTTTGAAAAGGCATCAAGAGAACTGCGCAAGGTAACGTAGTGTCTAGCTACCTCTAAACAAACTCTGACATGCAGCCCTTTGTTTTCACTAGATTGCTATTGCCTGCAAGTGTAACGCACAGAATTTCACCTACTTACTTGTAGGGCTTTGCCAATCAGCATCTTCCAAATCTTCAAAAAAGCTGCAACCTCCAAAAATCTTCTTGTCAAGCAACGCAATTCTCATGAAACTGACAATGCGGTGAATGCGTGCACCGATCTTTCCACCACCTGCTACGAGTTCGATGCGATCACCAACTATCACACCGCCCGCGATTCCTGTCCAATTTCCTTCTCCCAATGTCCCACTTAAATCTTCCAAAGTGTGAATTCAAAGCGGTTCTCTTCTCTCCTGACAACAATGCTAAAAGCCAGATCGCGTCGCACAAACTTACCAAACCAAGCAATCCTTTCTTACCAGAATAACTTACTTCCAATCCACCTCTTGACTTGCTTTCACCGAACGGCGCAGCCCACTCTAATTTCAAAGTCGATGTTTCGTCTGTGATTTCGTTCGCTGTGGCGCTTGAAGAATTGGCAGCAGGAGCCTGCTTCGAAGCTGCAGTCACCACGAAAAGCAGAGCCTCCATTCCTGCCGCATTCAATCTTCACATCCTCGGCTGTTAAAGTCGCAACAGCCCTAACCTGCTCCGCTTTAAAATATGTTGTAGAGTTGAGAACTCTTACCCCATCACCAAACTCTACCTCCAACTTTCGCCCTAGGCAAACCCCTTCGCTCGTTTCAGGCCACTACAGCTTCTATCAGGCTCTCCTTCAAACCGTGGATTCTTCGATGAATTGTTCACGTAATATCGTTGCAGGAAGAAAAATTGTCGGTACTACTAGCTGCAAGATGCATTCGAAAATCCTAAGGGCTTCGGCGTTGTACATATTAGCTAGATCATCAACTTTGCGTATACAATAAGTATAATATACTTGTATTGCTTATTAGGCAGCTGCCTTAAATACACCAAGATATCTGACTGCGAACAAGAAGTAATAGTTGAACAGCAGCAATTAGTCAGATTGCGTTACAGCTTTTCAAGAATCCAATATTTCGTCCAACGCTCGAAGAACATTCACTAATCATTTAGAACTTCAATGTCAACTAGATCAAGTTAAGATGGATACATATTGCACTAGGTACTTGAATCAATGTACGCAAGAACTAGACAAGATCCTCGTCAGCTTCACTTTCTTCGTTGTCACTGCCAATATTGTTTGCAATTGCGCTTTGTTTGTTTACATTGAGCCACATCGGAGTAGAACAAATTCGCATGACAGAAGAATTAGCTTCTTCTGGATTAGCAAGTAAAATTACGTCTTGAATGTTGAACGAAACCGTGTCTTTGTATCGACCTTTGTAAACAGATACCGTAAAGGTAACCGCAACGGCTGTCCAATTTGGTACTTCTTGATACGTGCAAGGTAAAGATTGATATTTTTCAAGATTGAATTTCTTGTAGCGTCCGTCGTAGACAGGTACTGAAAATTTCTTAGTATACTTGCAGAGTAATACTAACATTTCACATCACCTTGGCCACCATACGGTCTTACTGCATCATTCCATACTAATTTTTTGGGAGTTTGTGCAATCTTTTTCTTTGGAGAAGGAGCCAATCTCGTTCTTGCTTCGGCCGCAGCAGCATTTGAGCTTTCGGCAGTTGAAGCTTGTCGTTCTAATGTGCCGTGAGTTGTAGTATAATTTGCAAGTAATTGATAGATAAATATGGATCATACCTGGGCGATTCTTTTGTGTAAGCATTGTTGTAAGCGATACACCATTCTGATTCGTAACAATGGACAAGTTCTTTTTCTCCGTGACAATTCCGACTACAGTCATCGCACGCAGGAAAGTGCGATCAGAGAAACCAACCGAGATGTAATGTGGGTCACCAACTTCAGTAAGATGGCTATACATGACCATGCTAACAAGATAAAAGATGCAAAAGTCTCCAGAACTAGTAGATTTTTTGCGTTCAAAGACAAAGCCCTGCCTGAAATCTTCAGGATTACTTGTGGCAAGATTAAGAACTTGAGAATTCTTTGATTTAGGAATTACGCGAGCATCAAGTTCGAGTAAACGTTGAGCAACGCTTGGAAAATTGCCTTCGAGATTTATGACGGCTTCGTCTGTTACTTGTGCGGTTCTGAAGTCGTAGAATGTGCACTCGATAGAATCTAAGATTGCAGGTTCATTTTCGTGCGATGTAGATTGCGTGCTGAATATACAAATAGTTAAGTATAAAATACCCCCGTGACAAGAAGTTTTTGCACGAACATTTCAGCCTGCATGATTGTTGCAAATATGTCACTTTCTTTTCCAGTTAGGCCAGACTTGGTGGTAGGTGAACAAAGCTCAGATGTCTGCAGCAGAGGAAGCTTGGAAGTCTGCGATGAAGGCAACTTGAGTGCCTGCGATGAAGGAAGCTCGGGTGCCTGCGATGAAGGAAGCTCGGGTGCCTGCGATGAAGGAAGCTCGGGTGCCTGCGATGAAATAAGCTCGGGTGCCTGCGACGAAGGAAGCTTGGGTGCCTGCAACGAAGGAGGCGCGGATGCTTGCGACAAAGGAAGCACGGATGCTTGCGACGAAGAAGGCTTGAACGACTGCGTCGACGGCAGTCTACACAAATAAGTACGCATGCATATCAGTACCAAAATATACAAAATAGGCAAAAGGATACACACCGTTCATCATCGCTATTGGCACCTTCGTCGAAGGTGCTCAAGCTACTAGTACTATCGTTATCACTTTCTGCATGTTCAATATTCTTTATCTCCCTTTTGAAGTAGGTGAATTTGTAATTGTATATAAAATTGAATTGAAGGCATACGTACTGTTCGTCAGTTGCAATCTTGTTCTTCTTCCTGGTCAACTGTCCAATTATGGGATCGGTTTCTACGCCTGCTTGCTTTCTCCTAATATTATTTTCAGTTAAATCAAACGGATGCAATGCAATAAGAACATCTGCATACTTGGTCGAGGTTCGTGCCATGTTCGCCGCTGCTTGTTTGCTTATCTCTCGAACTTTCAAGTTGCGTACCTTTTAACTACTCAAATGCTGTGCTTGCGTCATTCATGCGATTTGCACAATCAAACATGCCGTTAACAGATCTACCAACAAGAACGGATTTGCGCAGGTTGAATAAAGATCCGCTCCACCAGCGTCTTTTAGTTTTGATCTAGTTCACCTGAACTAGTAGTTTGCTCTCCATTTTCGAAGACCAGAAGAGTTGAGGCGCTGTTCATCAAAGTCATAAGGAGCGCTTTTGTCAAGATCCGGGATTGCAGGTACCTTCGAAGCAAGTGCCACTTGCCTTTTTGTGCAAGTTACGCATAAAGTTACTCATCAGAAGACTGAAAATAATCCCTTCAATGGTATGATTAAATCAATCAATTGTCTCGAGATCACAATCTGATTTCTTTGTGTTTCAGAGCACGTCGTGTGGAAGACAATTGCAGTGCTTATTTTCTGATTTCTACTGCATCAATCTGATTCACGTCGCTAGATTTCTACTGCATCAATCTGATTCACGTCGCTATTTTTCAACTAGATCAAAAAGCCTAAAAGATTGTCAGTTCGCCGCTCCTTGCTTTATAAATTTAAAATGCTTATATTTTCTAGTTTTCGTCTTCCACACGATTTTGCGTCAACTTCGACTTCAACATGTCAAAAGTCTCAGATCTTTCTATGAATAAAAGATTGGAAATTCTTAGTACTGACGAAGTAGGAAAGTTGCATCCCATTTCAACATATTATACTCGCTAAAACTTGTAAACACTGCAGTTAACCAGGCTTCCTATTTCGCAGATTTACGTCTTGCAGGGGCATCCGCTTCGCGACAACTTTCTTTTTACGATGAACTTTCCAAGATTGAAGAAACTTTCGAAGCAAAATCTGCGCCTGGTGGCTTTAAGCGTCTTGTTCGCCGAGGGACAAATATCGAAGCAATGCTCGATTTTTCTGGTTTTCTTGTGGATTTCAGGCTTCCTCCCCTTCCTAGCAATTATCGGTTTGTTTATTGTTTTTGTCTTGACTTTTTCTTACTTTGATTTATGCAGCATTTTTCATCGCAATTCCGACTCTCTCAATTATTTCGTAACGATTGTCGCTCCCAATACGCGCTCTTACTTCGGCGAAGCTTTAACAGCAATAGATCTTATTTTCACTTATTTTGATGCCTCGTTTGCTGAAGGCGATATGAAGACTTACGCGCGTTACCAAGTCTTACCACACGTTGATGCAATTTGCGCAAAGACAAGAATATGCACCCCAAAAGAACGCAGTAACATCTTTGTCGATGAATCAATCCCTGATGGTGTCGACAAACACGGTGCTATTACGTGTCTTTTACGTACCGGAAAATATACTCATACCGATGACAACATCATCATTTTTCATGAATTGGTTCCGGAACATAAGAACAAGTGATTTCATATTTGTTTTACACCTTTATCGCATTCTAATTGTTTTTGTTTATTAAGACAAACTTACAAGATAGCCGCTTACCCTGGGGCCTTTTGTATTGGCCAGTTTGTTGAGGCAGGGATTAGTTTTCGAACTGTTAAAATCGGTCAGAAAAATGTCCCATTGATTCATTTGGACAAAATTCTTCTAGTTAACAGAGCTGGAACGATGGTAAGAAATCAAGTATATAATACGATTTACACTAACATATTTTTGATTAGCTACTTGAAGCCGAGCTGGCTCACCTACAGGACGTTGAATTGGTGCCATCAATCATTCGCAAGCGCGGACGAGAAGACGACGAAGACTTTCCACTTCGGCCGACAAAACGCGTTGACCGTCGAGATGCGCCAGACGATGATGACAATGACTAATACACGCAACAAAAAGGCAAAGTCTAGGATTGAAGTGATGAAATTTTGCTTGCTACGGAATTTGTAACTACCCAGATGCTTTGTTTTTGCGGCAAAGGCTTGTACTTTTGACATCGATGCATTCTAACAGATTTTACCACACAGTTTGACTCGAAGTAAGAGAATATATATATTACTTGACAATGACAAGAGACGAATATAGTGCAAAAAGCGAAAAAAAAAAAATAAAGAGTACACAAAAGGACGCACACGCACACTACGAATCATGGCGGACTAAAAGTACATATACGCAAAAGAGCCTTTC
The DNA here is from genome assembly GCA_017657355.1 of Termitomyces sp. K1Ac. Classification (NCBI taxonomy): domain Eukaryota; kingdom Fungi; phylum Basidiomycota; class Agaricomycetes; order Agaricales; family Lyophyllaceae; genus Termitomyces; species Termitomyces sp. K1Ac. Next base: position 4,985 of record JAGGAS010009542.1, on the reverse strand, counting down.
AGACGTGATGGAATGAAATGAATGAATGAAAAGTTAGATATCGTGATCAGTCGTCATTGTTCTCTAGAAGTTTGGTAATAATCAATTTATAAAGAGCAATTTGGCTTTTCAGGTTGTTGATCATATTGTCATCGTTCAGTTTTATAAATCGATAAATGTCGAGTTCACGCTGAATCTGTTCGCGTTCGATTTCTGAAAAACAAGGTTTGATTTGTACCAAAGAAGATGAAAACGAATATATATACTGACGTGATACATCCAAAAGCAAGTTGAGGTTGTCAATTCTTTGCTGAGCATTTGCAAAAGCTGTAGCTGCACATATATGTTGTTTATTATATTAAAATAAAATAAGTGTCGATTGCAGCACGACTTACTTGCGTTTGCAATTACTTTTTCCATTCTGTCTGCGAGTCTGTTGTACGAAGTGATTTTGCTGCTTGCTGCGTGTAAGGCAAAATTGTGAGGACCTGTATTGATAGATAACAAAAGAATATATACTAGACGTACATCTTTGAATAGGAGTTGAGGTAGAAGACGTAGAATTGTGAGATGTGGGACAGGATTCAGAGGACTGTTTGAAGGAGAATCCAGAGGAATCCATAATAAGCTGTTGATTGTCGTAGTGCTTTAATTGCAGCACCTTAGGGTTAGGTCGCGTGGTTTACCGAATAGAAAATTTGAAAGTCCAATGAAGTTCTTTCGGGACGATGAGAAGAAACTAAATCATCTGATTTATTGTTTCGGAGGAGAGAGAGAGGGTCTGGGTCAACATTGCTAGATAAGAAGAAGACAAGAGATTGATGAGGATAAACATATGCCAAAAGCAAAAGCGCTGAGAATAACGTTCTGCAGAGTAGGCGGCCAATACAAGTTCTGAGTCCGGTCAGCAAACCTCACGTAAGCAGATGATTGTTTGTGTATTGCATCGCTAACCTTCAAAGTTATGTGATAATCGCGGTGTATATGCACAATGACCAACAACGAGGCAAGTGCTTGTATGTGAATTGAGGATGGTGATATTTTTGGTGAGTTAGATACGGGAAGATACGGGTCTTTGTTAATATATCAAATCACTATGGTGCGTGATTTTCTCAACGTTGCGCAATGATACAAACTACTAATACAATACTAATAATGCTAATAAGTAGGTCTTTCCAATCAATCTGCACACGTCTTTCGACAATTGTCTCGTTTCGTGGGTGACTTTGCCAAACATTCATTCTAACGTGTCCAACTACTACCGCTACTCATAAAACTATCTGCTGGACCTGGTGTATCACAACGTATACGTCTCAATGCAGCAGCGAACAAAACTTCAAGAATTGTATGTACCTCGGTACTTACCAGTACAAGAGGTGCTCAATTCCATTTTGATACAATAGACACGTACAATGGGCTGCATTGCACTTTTCCGGAGTCTCCAATTGACAGCAAATTAGGAACTAAACCTTTATTACGCCTTCGTCATTCCGTCGGAATCCGTCCAACACTACCAACAAAAGTTAGAGTTGCACGTATTACCGATGCATGCATCCGCCAGTCTCTCGCCGAGTACACTCATCTCCCCGTCAACTTATTCAAGCTCATCCATGCAGGTGCCATCATGAAAGACGACAATATGCCCAGTAAGTCTGCTTTCTCTCATCTGACCAGTCTCCGCCTACAATCTTACTCCAAACTCCACTATCGCCCTCATCGATCAGTCAACGCACCGCCTTTCACCATTTTCCCCTCGGAACGCTCAAATTCTCTCCACCCCGCACGTCTCTCAAGCCCAGTCTTGTCGCCTTCCTTTTCGCACCAACCGACCAGAGAGAATGTTAAGGATCTTTACTTGGAGTAAGTATCTACAAAAATATGGCTTGAGGGTGACACCAAAATTGAAGAAATACAGGATTCCGATTATACATACTGGTGTTGATATGTTGAAACGTACGAAGAGCAGTATCAGCATTCGACGCGATCCTTTTATTGCACTTTCTTCTTTGACAAATGATGAAGAGCTTCGTTCATGGACAACCCAATAAAATAGCATGTATACATCCTTCTCACTACCCTCATCGTTATGCAATATCGCAGTCTTTCTCATAACTCAATTTCATTGACAGCTCTTCGATCACGTACTCGCTCATTTTCAACATTGATAGCCATACCCGCAAAGAATAGCCATCTTTCTTGTATTCGACCACTTCAAATATTGCCTGCGACACAAAAAATAGACTGACACTCCTGCAGCCTTCAAGATAAGCCTTAAACACTCCAGACTTATTAAAATGCTTAAGAAGCATACGCGAAATTCCAAGGTGGAACGCGAACAGCCTTGCGTGATATCTTCTCCAAAGCACAGCACATTCTCCTTGTTTCAAAGCTCAGACAAAGAACTTCGTACGTTAGCGAGCCCTAGAGAATATGTAAAGAAGGAGTTTAACCTACTGGATGCTGAGATGAGGATTTGAACACGGGACATGATCGTAGATTTTGCTCCCAGCAGAGAGGTTCGTTGAGGCCGCAACTACCTCCTGGACCCGCCTGAGCCCACATAAATCACCAAAGGATCTTACTTTCTTTATCGACACGGACTCTGTCCGGTGTTATCCTTTCACTCACTCATTGTCCAAGAATGTCAAGACGTATAAATGTCACAGGGCATCGCAGTCAAGTACTGAATGCCCGTGTCTACATTTCTTGTTGTCCTGAAAGGCCTAGCGCAAGATGCAAGGATGCACATTGTTTGAAAACTTGCGCCGCCCAAAGGCACCAGAAAAAGTTTTTCTAAGTACAAAGTATAGATAGACGCAGATGAATTTTTACAAGTATGCTATGTGAAGTTGAGATTTTGAAAGAAGCGGTTGTGTATAAAGTATAGATAGGCATGGATGGATTTTTACAAGTATACGAAGTTAAAACTTTGAAAGAAGCAGGTCGTGTATAAAGTATAAATAGACACAAAAAGCAATATGATGAAATGGAATGGAAAATGTATTGACACGCAATCACTGCTGGTGCCAGAACCTGTTTCTGCTGGAAAAAGTGTAAAAGAAACATGTTATGCTGTTTCTTTGTCAGCTTTTTCTCTTGGAAAAAGATACTTTGCTTTGTCTAAAGAGTTTTTCCATCAGAAAAAGGTGCATTAGAAATGGCATGACATGTTTCTTTTACACTATTTTCTGAGGAAACATCTTTGGCTGCCAGCAGTGAATACGCAAAACTTATTGGAAAACATACAAGGACAAGAACAAATGAACTAACAAAGAAATAAAGCATGTTGCAGCGAGTTGCAACTTGTCGATTGATCAGACTAACAAGACTCGTTCGTCCTGATCAAGTAAAGCTATTGGTCGTTGACGCTGAGGTTCATTGAGGAGATGCTGATGCCTGTTGACGTGATCGCGTATTGTCGACAAAGTATTTAAAAACACTGCTTGCGCTCTGCGAAGACCGTTGTTGTAGTCTTGCAGATGATCACGTCGACTTTCTAAAAAGATAATTAAGAGATCGACTGTTATGACTGTTATTTTTGATTAAGGAGCGTTACTTACCTGTCAATTTGAGTTGATTGGTTAATAAATCAACTCTTTGCTGGAGTCTATCAATCGCCGCGTCTACAATACAAGTAAATCTTAATCGTCGATCATGTGTGTTTATACTTACGAGCATCTCTCACAACCTTTCTGGCTTCATTCATTTGCTCCAAGCAGCGCGGATTAGGGCCTATGGAATGGAAATTTATTTGTCATCATCATCAGAAAAACAATCATTGTTTTAGCGCACAATCTGCATCTGAATCGGCGTGATCAACTGAGTCATTCGAAGTTAAACCTGCACGATTACGTCGCGTGTGAGCGAGGGGTTGGCGAGGGTTGCTACGTTCACGTGAAGCGCGGGCGGCAACAGTACGCGCACGCATGGTGCGTGAGCGAACAGGACGTGGCATTTCGAAAGGATGATTGATTGATGTGGAGTATTCATGCGTTTGTGGTAGCATCTTTATAGGAGTTTGCTTTGTGACCTGCTGCTCTATACCATTTCACATATCAACGAAGTGGACTCGGGAACCTACGGAGAATAAAAATTTTACCTGATCACTTGACGCAAGAAAGATAATGCAACGAGGCTTATGAGGAGTTGCTGGTTTGTTCTTGCTAAGAGGAGAATGGATTAGATTAAATTAGAATAAGAAATGACGTACGAAAGTAGAAGAGGTAAAGACAAGTCCTGAATCAGCGAATTGCATCCCACGGCAATGTGATGCTGCAGGAATAAAGTAAGTGAAAGAGGCAAAGACAAGTCCTGAACAGGCGCAATTAATAAGCCTCACGACAACAGATGTTGTTGTTCGAATGGATTTTCAAATCGAAGCACGTAACGAACTGCGCAATGACTGCGGAGTGAACGGCTGATGACTGACCAACCACGATAATTGACGATGAATGATAAATAAAGGTATAATGAGCAGAGACAACAATGTCGACTCGTATATTCCCTCACCTAGTAACCTAGTATTCTTTCTTGTATCTTGTATTCTTGTATATTCTTTACTGTATATACCGATCCAATGTCGGGCCCAATAACGGCGATGACTCCCCGTCCAATGATGAAACGAACGCGATCTCAATCACCCGGCAGTCACAGTCCTCTCGTTATTAATGCATGCAGCAGCAAAGACGTAGTGTTGCTGGATATATGAGTGTGTGCCACTGTGTGCTGCAATGCATGCAATGCAATGTTATAGAAATTGCCAGTGGCTGCTCTCCGTCGTTGTTGTATGTTCGAATATATTAATAATCAAAATCTGCATTGTTTCTTTCCGGAGGCATATGATATAATAATAATAATTATATTTTATTATAAAAAAAAAAAAAGAGTCGGGGATGGCGCTTGTCGCCACTACGATGATCCGTATGTTCATCCAAGTTGACGCCATTGATAATCTTCTGATACCATCTTTATGATCATCCCAGAAAGTTCATTGGAGAGATACCTGG
>JAGGAS010009541.1:0-12802 GCA_017657355.1 Termitomyces sp. K1Ac | reverse complement strand
AACATTGCTATTGCCGTTGAGGGTGTCGGCTGGAGCTCGCCTGACTACTTCCCCATGTTGGTCATGCAGAGCATCTTCGGCAACTGGGACCGTGGTCTTGGTGCTTCTCCCCTCCTCTCCTCCCGCCTTTCTCATATCGTTTCCTCCAACAACCTTGCCAACTCCTTCATGTCCTTCTCGACTTCATACTCTGACACCGGTCTTTGGGGTATTTACCTCGTCTCTGAGAACCTTCGCAACCTCGATGACCTCATGCACTTCACGCTTCGTGAGTGGACACGCATGAGCATAGCGCCAACGGACGTGGAGGTTGAGCGCTCCAAGAGCCAGCTCAAGGCTGCACTCCTTCTTGGTCTTGATGGCACAACGGCTGTTGCAGAGGACATTGGAAGGCAACTTGTGACCAGCGGAAGACGCCTCACCCCTCAACAAATTGAGAGTGCTATCGATGCCGTGACCGTCGACGAGATCAAGCGCGTTGCGCAGAAGTACTTGTGGGATAAGGACGTGCGTTATATAACCCTTTTTTCATCGTGTCTGTGTTTCTCATTGTTCTGTTTGTTAGTTCGCGTTGGCTGCAACCGGAAACATTGAGGGTCTACTTGATTACAACCGTCTCCGCGCCGACATGTCCTCGATGGTTTATTAATTAGATTGTGCGTTCCCTGTTGTTGTCAGTCTCAATACCGGATTGATTTATGCCTTTGTATAGGTCATATGCGGTAGATGGCAAAATACATCCTTTATAATAATACCATTGATGAGTCTACTTATACGCTTGCCGTGGGAGTGGACACTCGTGTTCATGAAGAGCCTTCATGGTAGGTCAAACACGTCATGTCCATCATTAGTGAGAGGAGGAATCTCTGCCTGAGTAGCTAACGTTTCGATGCCTCCTCTATTATTAGAGAGTCATTTGCAGAGAAATCGCAGGTCATAGGCTTTCTTGTTGTCGTGTACATATCATTCAAAGTGCTAAATACAAGGTTTTTTCGATAGGCTTTGTTAATCCTGGGGGCTGATTGAGCGTTCGTCGTCTGATGATGTGGCGAGTATTGCTTTGTAGCTTCAAAGCATAAACTTTCCATGGTCTATTTGGAGTTGAACTGAACTGCTCATACTAGTGAACCCTTGGGACTGCGACCGTCACTTTTGGCTGGCAGTAGAAACAATAGCATTGTTTTCAGCATCAAATAGATGCTCACACGGAATGGTGTTAATGGTTAACAACGCACACCCCTCAGCTCCCCACATTCTCACCAACTTTCCACACCGAGAACCCACCTTCCCCACCCACTGCAACGACACCATGCCCCCATTCAACACAAAGTACCTTGACCCCTTTCTCCCACGGGCTAAAGCTTGCCACTGCACCCTTCGTACTCCGAAGATCCCAGAGTCTCACAACACCATCGTATGCGCCACTCACAACCTGCTGCGAGCCCGATTTCGGTGTGGCGACACAAGATGGGGTTGCGGGGTGCAAGAAGGATACTGGTGCATCGATGTCAGAGGTAGAAGGAAGTCGCACATCGTAGAGCATCATCGTGCGATCCGTCGAAGTCGCGAGGACATTGTTAGGTGTCATTGACGAGGCAGAAAGAGAAAGGAAGGGTTTGTTTGATGCCGTCTGCTGTATTTCTAACGAATCTGATAAAGTGGAAGAGAAATGAAACTCACAATGGTATGCACCGAGACGCCATGCTCCGTATCCCATACCCTTACTGTCGAGTCATGCCCGCAGCTATACGCCTTCTCTTCCTGTTCCGGTGCAAATACAACTCCTGAAACGCGTCCTACATGCGATTTGAGGACTTCAGTCGGGGCTTTCCTCGGTGGTCTTGTGTTTTCTTCCACACGTCTCCGCTTCTTCCTTCCTCCACGTTCACCCACCTCCTCTTCAGGGACTTCATCTTGATCGGGCACGGTTGTGTCCCAAAGGCCAATAAGCCCGTCCCAGGATGCCGTGAGGAGGCGGTTACCGGCGTGATTGGATGTGATGGAGGTGAGTGGGGCAGTGTGTAGATGTAATGTTGCCAAAGAGGTGGATTTTGAGGGGGAAGAGGAATCAGGGGTTGAAAGGGTGATTTGGTTGATCTGGGCCGTAAGATCGTGTGAAGCACTGGCGATGGTATGAGTGTTTTCTGAGGAAGAAAGGACGCAGATAGAGGGTATAGGTGCGCTGTGTGTGAGTGTGCTCGATGTCGCGTTTTTAGAGTAGTCGAATGAACGGATGAATCCGTCATACGAGGCCGTAAAGAATTGCCTATCCAGATTGAGCTAAAGAACCATACACTACACTAGAATTGAATGGCATACCCGGGAACTTTACACGAAACAGACGAGACCCAATCCTCATGAGGGAAATCAGAGACCTTTTCCGGGGGAAGGACAGACTCGATGTACTCGATTTCGAGTGTTTCTTCCTATCGTCACATGCATTGATATCGTCTGAAGGGAGGGAAAACTAACACCCACTTCTCCAACGCCATTCTCCATGCACCATTCGCCCAAGGTGGTCCTTAAAATTTCTCCCCTGACTAAAAAGTCGAATGGCACAGGTTTTGCAAGCGACAGGGCCTTGTTAACAAGTTGGGAAAGCTGGTACCGTCGCCATGTCGCTGGGATCATGAACTTCTGAGACGGAAGAGGATAGGGGGTTTTAGTGGTGAGCACCACAGGAAGAGAAATGGTACTCGATGTCGAGGCCATTGTCCACAACAACGTGTAGTGAGGAAGATGGTGCTCTCAGCTCAAAAAATTAGGCTGTCACGTGGGAAACGCGTCAAAATTCGCGACCACATGATGCGTCGTCGTCAACTTAAGAGGCCTCTGTAACTACTGCAGACAGAAAGGAGGTAAATCAGTCTAATTGTACAACAAAATATCACATTGGGACAATTGGAGCGCTGCCTTTCTCTAACGCCGTCCGCAAGCTATCAATCATACAAGTATGAGTGGCGGACACCTCAGGGAGTGATAAGACTGTACCTGTAATCATCACCATTTATTTTCCACACAAAGGCTGATTTATCCGGAGCGTATTGAACGGTACCTGTAGATGCCTGAAGTCTCCTGTAAAAAGGCCAAGTCATATGCATGGAACAGCATCTACTCACCCTGAATTTTGGGCTATCAGCATCGTCGGGTACAGGCACATATATCTCTACGTTGTTCGCAGTACTCCTTCGCTTGAATTGTGCCTTGACCTTTACGACATACTCTACCCGACTTCCCTTGTGGCTCTCAACAGCTGCCTCAACCCATACAAGGGGTTTCACCGGCGTGGAGAGGCGATATGACATGAGCTCGAATTCGCCATCGGGGGGAATGAAAGAGATGGTGCGGTCATTCTCGAACCGTGAAAGCCGCACACATTGATGGAATTTGACGTCTTCCATCTCAATAGCCTTGCCTCGTGCCGCTACACGCGCAATCAATTTCAGGCAGAGTGCTGGCAGTGAGGTGGTGAACACTCACTCCGTCCGGTACTTTCAAACATAACCTTGTCGTTCAGCCCTAATCGGAGCTCTGGCATACCCGATAGGTAGCACTTCATCTTGATTGCACCAAGTATCTCGGACCGTACGACATTTCCGTTAGCATTCACCTGCCCATGTTCGGAATAATGACTACAGATAGGGAATCATCACGCACCAGCATATTGACACTCTCAATGACGTCGAGGAATACCTCATTCTTCCTGTATCTGATCCCCTCCGTCCTCCACGACACTGCATTGGTTACTGCCATCGGCGGGCGCGCCTGTACCTCGAGTTTGTACGATTCCTGAGTGATATATCTGGGAGTATATTATTCATACCACGAGGTTATGCTTCAAGTAGAGACGTACTCTTGTAGGATTTTGCTTTCGGTGGTTTGAGGGTAACCAAAGTCCATCATCTCATCCATTAGCTCGTATATTATGACAAAGTTGTCGCGAATACTCTCTTCTTCAAGTTCTTTAAAGTACTCGACGAGTACCTGCGTTAACCTGTGAAGAAATATGATGATTTCTGCAGCATTCGAGTTGCGCTTTGATAGTGCAAGTACTAGTGTATTTTAGTATCCTATGATCAAGCAGAGGCAATGTGCATACGATAAAGATTAGAGTGGCGTATATGCATGTAGTTGACACCCTGACTTGAGAAGCATGGCGTGATTTGCTGGCCCTCTTCTTCAATCTCGAGGATGAGGGGGAGAAAGCGTTCGACATAGGATGTAGGAACGTCGTCGCGGTACGAACGCTGGATGAGGGGCTTTCCCTTGAGGTCCAGGATCGCGATTAAGCTGGCCATGAGATGGAAGCGGGACACCAGGGGTCTATTAGTCACGTGGTACGTCGCGTAACTGAACCTCAGTGCATCTCAGTCACTTCCATCCGCGTCGTCGCCTTTACTTCCTCAGTTTGTTCTTCCATCTCGTGGTCGACGCTGAGGCAGTAAGTTGACTGATTGTCTCTGCTACATTCATGATAGCTCACCTGTACCATAGCGCGTTTTCTTGTTGCCCAGTTTGTTCTTCCATCTCGTGGTCGACGCTGAGACAGACATTTTCTGTGTTGCCGCTAGTAGCGGTTTGCAGTGTCGGGCTGGTATCTCTTTCCATGACGCGCACTGAGGATGTGAGTATTATTATTTCTCACTTAGATTCTAGGACCTATTTGACTTACAACCACCTATATAGCACTAGGTTCTTGTCGTATCACATACATCCAGATCCATCACGAAGTAGCAGGCATGCCCGCACTCCCACCTCGGGAAACAATCAATTTTACTCCAAGTGGGAACAGCATATGGGACTGGCTACTAGAGGCACAGGCTATCGCTCAGAATTCCAACACCAGATCCAAATACAACGACCCTTTGATTGCGATTTGTGTCCTTGGCTTCTTTCTCAAGGACTTTTGGGATCATGCCCACGATGGCTACTTAGGTTTTCGACCATATGCCAACCTTCTCTGGGAGATCACATTATACCATGCGAAAACAAAATCCTGGTTGAACTGGTCTTGTGTACCGCAATCGCCTCATGCGACTCTGTGAGTAGCACAATTATTTTCCATGATGTTCGAAGTGCATTAAACAGCATATAGTCAGATTTAATGTCCAACACCATCGGAACATTCCTCTAGACCATCCTTTGAGGTCGTGAAGAACCGGGTTTTGAAAGATCTCGACGAATTTCCTGTATCAACACGGAACAGCAGGAAACAGGTAAGTATGATCCCTGAGCATCTGTGTCAGATGCTGGCTCATCTCCTTCAGGCATTGCTACGCGATGGATACAAATGTGTTTTAACAGGCCTTTATGATCGACCATCTTGTTTCGAAATTCCCGCAGTCGAGGAAGCCCGCGTCCGCAGTGACTCCAAGTCAACTTATACTGAGGCTGCCCATATCTTTTCCGAGAATGCTCAAGATGGCAATCAAGTCTATCGTGCTAGCACTGCTTTTCGTGCTGACCAATCCTCAGGAATATGCTACATCGGTCTTTGCGATTCTTGATGTGTTCGGTATTGAGGAGAGAGTGAAAGCCTTATACAGTGATAATGTCGATGGACTTCACAATGTGATCACCATGCAACATGACCTGCACATCGATTTTGATCGCTTTGATTTGTGGTTGGAGCCAGTTCCTCACCAAGTATGTGCTACTCTCTACTTACATTATTCCAAGCACATGGTATATTTCAGGTAAATACCTACAATGTTTGTGGGAAAACAATTGCCCACCACTGTGTGCCGATTTCAACATGTGTCACATTTGGTGTTGATTCTGCAGCAGCAGTTGATGCTGAGGCAATGGGGAAGAAGTTGGCGTTGCCTGATCCCGTTCTGATTGCCATCCATGCTGCATGTGCTCGTGTTGCCAACCTATCCGGCGCTGCTGAACAGCCAAATCGAATTCTCGGGGATCTGGAAGATATTGAAGTTCTCGCAGATGATGGGAGTATGGCCGATCTCATTTCTTCGCGACTGTCGATGTTGACATCCCGAGTCATTGACTCTTGATGTCCAAGAAAAAGTCCCTTTGGATTCAAGAAGTCACGGTGAACTAGAGTCGATCGAGTTCATGCTCATTCTACTGGTTTGATGAAAGTATAAAACCTCCTGCACTGCCATTGTTTCATATGATCGTGTACTATTACCAAAGTTATTATCATTCGTGTTAATTCTGGGCATAACATGACAACTTTCGAGATGCACACCTCACAAAATTTCTCATCAAGACATTGTAGATCTAACAGATCACTATTGTGACAATTTACGTCCAATTATTCCAGGCATATTCTACAACTCTACGGGGGCGACTCGAATTACAACTACGATTGGTTCCTTCTTTCTGGATCTGTCATACGGTTGACCTTCACGGTCGGACCGATTTGTATATTGCCCATGTCCTGTGGGGTGATGAGGATATACTGTTTCTTGTCAGACGAGTTGGCCATCTCAATCTAAAAAAAGTACATGTTAGCAAAAGATGAGTGACGTGTGATAGGCTTGAACAAACCATCATCTTCATTGAAATACGGCGATTGATGGCATCCATAAAGACGTCAAACTCGTCTATTGGGTTGCCATTAGATAGTGAGCCTTCGAATACAAAGAGCTCACTTACCGAGACACCGTAGAGGACAGCCGATCGACTCCCACAGAGATAGCAGGAGGCAAATTGTCGAAAACGATTTTTCGCCTCCACTCAGCGACCGCGGATCTTTCTCTCGCTTCGCTTGCGACGCCTGAGTGGCAGCCTGATCATCCGTGACCACTTTGAGGAACAGGGTCCCCTTGTCATGATTGAACAAGACCTTTCCATAGTATCCACGGTGCGAAAGATGATATGCAAACACCAGTTTACACCGAAGCGCGATGTGACGACGGAAGTCCTGCCATTTCTGCAGGCGAACCGTGAGGGACGCCTTTAGAGCCTGCGATGAGAGAGACTGGTGTCAGACATGGTTCGCCATCGAAAAACGCACATCAAGAACCTTGTTGAGGTTTGTCATCTGTTTCAAGTCTCTCTCGGCCGCGTCGAGTTTGGCCTTGGCTTTGTTGACCTCGATCGTCATTTCTTCAACGGTCGCTCCGTGTCTGGAAAGCGGTCAAAATGGTTTCAAAGGAGGTTGGAAATTTCCTGCATACCTTCGTTCACGTTCCGCTAGAGCATCCTGAACGGACTTGAGGTTGCGCTCGACAAGTTCTACTTTGCGTGGGTCAGGGAATCGTTCGCAATACTCAAGGGCTTTGTCCGTCCAGTTCTATATCCAACAAATCAATCCGCAAATCAATTACAGAGGGAGAGACCACAAACCGTGAATTCCTCCTGCAAAACATCGGCATGTGCCTGGAGTTTGGCTATGGCCGCCTTTTCAGTCTCAAGTTTCTCGGTATAGGTTTTCTTCGCATGCTGAGCCTGCATTCGCTTCTCCGCTGCGTCTTGAGTTTTCACCTGCGACATGGTTGTTGAGTTATACGGCATCATCTAAATGCCCACTCACGATGAGCTCTGATCTGCGTTGGTTGAACTCTTTGATCCTGTTCTTGATATTATCCAAAGCCGGCATCAACGCCCTGTTTTTATCATCGCACTCTTTCTTGCGCTGTAGGATGTCCTCGGCCTGTGACATGTGGCTAGCCATTTCTGCTTCAGCTTCCTATAAACTAGGCATCAAGAAAAAGTCGTTTCTACTACAAAAAGGCAACGACGCACCTCTTTGGCTGCCTGTATACTCGTAATGTTACTCGGCATGTCGTCATTCGCCGTTTGCTGCAGATTGGCCAAGTGCGTCTTTGCTCGTCTGAACCTATCGTCAGCTTTTCCACGCTGGGCCTATCATATCCAAGTTTATTTTCCATCCAAACATATTCAACGGAAGAAAAACGCGTACTTTCAGTGCATCGAGCTTCTGGCGTTCACTGTTCCACTCAGCCCTCTTGCGCTGAACATCCTGAGTGGCAGCTTGATGTTTCACTTCCTCCAATTTAATCTGCTCGTAATAGTGCCTTTGAAGGCTGTCAGAGCCCAGCGACATACGTACGAGCCGAGCGAGCACCTACGCGATTTCGGACGCCGCGTCTCTTCCAGTCAGGAGTAGACCCGTAGCGTCATTCCTCCCTGTGTTCTTGGAAAGAGGCGTGATGGAAGCTCCTCCCTCACTTATGTGGGTCAGTTACAAGCAACAGGGCTCGTTATTACGAGACCTTACGGGAAGACTCGGACATTCATGAATTTCTCGCTGGTCCAGGCACTCCCGCCACCAGGAAGTTTTTCTAAAGTGGATTGGCCTTCTGCACGTGTGTGGGCCAGGTGGATGCGCTCGATCTTGGCTACGTTGATCATGATACGGAGAACATAGGGATCTGAGATCTACACCGAGGAGGAGGAGCGTTAATGATCTTTAAAACCGGTTGAGTGGAGGAAGCACCTCGAGTGCACGAAGGACAGTGAGGTACCCCTCAGGTGGCTCTCCGCGAGAGTAATCGAACATATCCCTCGAATTGATGATGATTAGAGTGTTGTGACTAGGAACTCGTTCAATCCACGTTCAGAGGGAGATCAAGAAAACTCACTTGTTAAAGCTAGCCAACAACTTGTGCAGCTTGGCTCTATCCGCATTGTTCGTGATCGCAAACGCCGTCAGGTACTGCCCAAGCTGCGAGCGCAACAGCTCGCCCCACTTTGGGCCGTCCTTGGCCTTGACGAACAGCCCGAGCGGCCCGACAGGCCTGTCCCCGACCCAGCGCTCGTTCTTGATCGCGTCCAGGACGCCTTTGATGTTGTTCCCGTAGGGAATGAGGCTATTCTTCTCTGCGTCCTTGGCGCGCTGGATCATGCCCTCGCAGTTCTGGATCTCCTTGCGGATGGCGGTGACTTTGTCTTCGAGGCTGGATCCTTCGATCTTGAGCGCGTTCGTCTTGGCCGTCTGCTCTTCGATCTCGTGGCTGAGCCGGTTGAGCGTCTCTTGAGCCTCGGTGACGTTCGTCCGCGCCTCGTCGAGCTTGCGTTGCGTCTCTTCGTGCTTTGCTTGGGTGTTCGCGGCCATGCGCTCGGTCTCTTCTTGGATGTTTTTGTCGAAGCTTTTGATCTGGGTGGTGATTATGTTGATGCTGGAGTCGATCTTTTTCAAATCGTCCTGCACAAGTTAAGGTAGAGTGAGGACAGGACAACAAGAAAAAAAAACCTTATTGATTTGTTGCGTACCGTGCATTTGGAAATGCTGCCTTTGTTGGATCGAATGAGCCCTTGAAGTCGGTCCTTTTCCTTGTTGAGCTCGTCGATATCGCCAATTGCAGCCACTTCGTTTTCACAGTGGGCTACCTCTTCAGTTGCGGCCGCAAAGTCTCTCTGAGACGCGGTGAGTATAGAATGTCTACCACGGTTTCATACCACACGCACCTCTGCATCTGCAATACTATTCTGAATCTTGGGAAGCCGAGTCTCTTCTCTCGCGACCTCCTTGATTTTCTTTTCCATTTCCTCCTCCTTGCTGCGGACGTGCGCCCAGGCAAGCTCCTTCTTGAGCTCGTCGGCCTTTTGCTTCTGTTCTCTCGCCCGGGCGGCCTCTTGGAAACGAACCGTGGCGTCTCGGAACGCAAGGCGCAGATCTGGGAGTGCTTCTTTCTTTTGTTCGAGAACTTTGTGGGTTTGTTTGATGTTTGCCAAGCATGTGGTATATTCGTCTGAAAGTTGGGAAAGCTGAGTGCCGCGAAGGAAGAACTGCGCAGAAGAGTGTGAGAGTATGGTCGTTTCGCAAAGGTTTGAGAGATACTTTGTATTTGTCGGCGGGAGCAGAGGCGCTGAGGAACTGTCGAGCAGCATCTAGTAGAACGAGAGTTAGGGGTTGGTATAGTCTAAAAGAACAGACTTGCCTTGAGTCAAGACGTTAAGAGGGTTATCAACCTGAATGTTCATGTGGTCGCAAATGGCAGCCAATTCCTCCTTCTTGGAGCTGATGGTATGACTAGACTTGGTGCCTTTGATCTTCCAGGTCGAGTTGCCCTCTTTGGTGAAGCGACGGGTGACGATGATAGACTTTCCATACTCCTCGGGCTTGTATGCTTCGTCGCCTTGGTTTTTCAGATAGATGGTGACTTCTGAGGCACTGTGATCGACCGGTCGATGAGGGTGCGTGTTGCAGAAGAAGAGCAAGGTACGCACGCGCATCCTTCTTTGATGAATGATTTTAGACCGCTTCCACGTCCGGTAGAGGTGCTCTTGCCGCCCAGCGCGACTGTGATGGCGGACAATACAGCGCTTTTGCCACCTGCAGTCCAAAGTCAAGGACGTCAGAATTTTGAAGTTCATTGTACTCACTTCCATTGTGACCTGATGATGAACGTGTCAGACGCGAATTTGAAGGGGGAACGAAGGGACGCACCGATGATAAAGTTGATTTGGGGACCGAATTCAAACTTGAGAAACGCATGGCACATGAAGTTGACCATTTCGACGCGTTCTATGATACCGTGCTCGGCAATTCCCTAGGATAGATATGAGGCATCGCGCATAAAAACGCGCGCAAGTCGAACGTACGCCCTGGATGTTGCGCTTTGACGCGAGATCGGCAAGAATCTTTTCGGCATGAACTTTTTCAAACATCTGTTCCTCTTCTTCGTTATCTGTATCGCCATGTTCATCAACTTGGTCGTTGAAACGCGTCTTGGCTTTGGGTTTGCCCTTGGAGTTGCGGCCGTTTTGTTGAGAGTTTTCAAAGTCGGGGTCATCATCGGCATCGTCATCGCTGTCGGAGGTTCTAGCTCGTTTGGGTGAGTTCTCGTATGGAGATTCTTCGGCGTCGCTGTCGGAGTCTGAGGGGCGCTTGACCATTGTGGTAGTGAGGATAGGGAGCAAAGTCGCGTCCGAGTCACGGCGATTTGCTGAAAGTGATGTCACGTGTAGATGTCACACTTTGGGACGCGTCGCAGGAACGTTAACGGTCTGTAAGATAAGTAAGTATAAAAAGAGTCAGATGTTACTACATATACTTATGTTATTTGATATGTTCTTAACGGAGAATGACGGAGATGGGACGGGCCGTCGCAGGACCTACATAACATATCTGTGATGGGAACAAGGGAAGCACGTGGATATGAATAGATCGAGATGGCGCATATGGCTGCTTCAATTTGTTTTGTTTTCCGCTCCTTTTACCCTCACATTCGTTTATAAGCAACCATGCCGCTCGCTGGCAGACCGCCCTACGCCACAGACGAGCCAGATTCGTTTTATCAGTCTGCGCCCCAACAACGTCGAACAAAGCCCGCTCCACCTATTAATCCCAACGACAGGACTTCTGCCTACGACGTGTGCGTCCTGGTTTTATTTCTCTTTTTCTGTTATCTCATTATCCTATCTAGATACAACAGCTATCTGACGGACGATGCTCCCGGTAATCGGCAGTCTGGTGTGAATGCATTGGGGCTTGGGCTCATGAACATGGCCGACGATGACGACGACGACGACGAATCAGCGCCTCCGCCTCCTCCGTCCAAGCACGCTGTGCTAGCTGCTGCGACTGCCAAGCCACAGAAACGGCCGTCTCCTCCGCCCCAGCACATCGCCGCACCCCGTCCTGGCTACGTTGCTCCCATCGCCGCACTCAACCTCGCACGTCCTGAACCCGCCGCCATCACTCTCCACGTCAATTCTCCTCCAAACCCTTTTGCAGACCCACCACCCGCTTCCCCATCGATCTCCGGCTCACCTCACCCCCTCCAGCCTCCAATCACCCCCATCACCCCTGTTTTCGCTCGTCCCAACATCAAATTCTCAGAGACTGCCGTTCCACGCCCTCCCAAGCCTATCGTCCGTGGTAACACCGAAGACACCCTTCTCCCTAGCCGTGGCGAGAAAGGCGACGACTTTTGGCGTCGCTTCAGTATGGTCGTCAAGGAGGAGAACCGAAAATCTCCTTCTCAAAAGACCAGGTACGTGTTTCTCCATCCCTCACGACTTTCTCCAACTAATCGCCTCCTAGCATGTGGCTCAGAAAAACTCAAGACGGCTCTCATCGTCTTGCCCGCTGGGTATGGATAACAGGCATCGTCATCCTTATCATCATCGGCGCAGCCGCCGGTATCGGTTATCACCTCTCCCACAATTCTCCAAGCCATCAGCAGCCGACTGCCCTCGGCGGCTCTGCCAACGAGGCTGCCACCGCCGCCACTACTTCCACCAGCACCTCGGCTTCCGTTAATGCCAAAGGAAGCACTATCAGGCACGTATCACCCACCCTCACACTTGATGGACGTGATCTCGATCCCCGCCCTACTATTACATCTATACCCGCCCTCCATAAGCGTAGGCTCCACCACCACGTCTGACACGACGCACGCATGGTTGCTTTGGGATTCCCTCCCGTCCGCTCTTTACCAACTGTACTCACAATGCACGCACGCACTCTGCTTTGACTCTTTGCATTACCTCGATACCCCCACTTGGATTCTGACTGACTCTTTTTACTTATTCAAACTCATGTCAGAGCTTTCACTTATAGGATTCATTTTGTAACCACAAACACATTACTTATGGAATTCACTTGTCAGTACATGGTCCCGATTAGGGGCACTCAATACAGTGTTTGATAGTATTATAATCCCGAAAGCCACAATCATAGCGGTGGCAAGCGCCATCCCCGACTCAAAGGTTCAAGGTAGTAATCAGTAGTAATTGCTTGCATTGGTGCTTATGATCATAAGATAAATGTTTAACTGATAGATAATATGTGTAATGGTAGTCAAGTAGACTAGTTTGCTTCAGAGCCGTTCTTGCTGTCTTCCTCAATGTTATGGCAATTGCT
>JAGGAS010009540.1:0-12899 GCA_017657355.1 Termitomyces sp. K1Ac | reverse complement strand
CATCGTCACGTACTAAGAAACATTTCCCAATATTCCACACACTGGTCTGCTCTTGGATTTACTCCCAATCCAGAGCGATCAGCGACTTCCTACAATAGGTCTTACTCTTAGGCTCTCCATTTAAGTACGTCCGCTCAACAATCAACCTTGTACTCGGAACTTATATATATACTTATCATTCGAAGACCATTTCGGATCTAGATTACTTCCCTAAAATACGTTTCTGATTCCCAAGTATTCTGGTGGGTTCAGATTAGCACCAAACACACGAGGATGAGGTCCCTTCCGCTGTGCTAGCATACTCATCTCACCTTATAACACACGAGAAGAACCTGAAGCCTACTATACTTGCCTTTATCCAAACCTTCCCCGATGTCTGGATCCACCGTATCTTCAGATTTTGTTAACCACGATTCTAGAATGACCAGAATCACTCTGCCTGAGGAGATCCTCGCTCAAATTTTTGACACCTTCAGCGGCTCGAATGATGGGCCCCCTTCCCCCAAGCTCAAATACAAGGAGCAGTTATACAGTGCGGCTTTGACTTGCAAGGCCTTTTGGAATCCTGCACTAGATGCTCTTTGGAAATGCATGAACACTATTACTCCCCTTATGCAGTTGTTGCCCACGAATGAGAACATCAATGAAGAAACTGTAAGTAAACCGGTGTCAGACACTCAGCGATCAGTGACGAACTGAACCACACAATCTGCGATACGATACAGAAAGAAAAATTTAAATGTTATGCTCGAAGGATTCGAGTGTTCTCACTGCAGAACTCGCTACCATTCACCGCGGACACGTTGTCTAAATTAGGCATGGACTCAGCCGCGGTGCTGTTGCCTAATTTGAAGGTTTTTGTCTGTTCATCGCTGGGCCTATTATCGACGCCCCTCATACCCAACCTTCTCTCACCCAATCTTAAGATCGTCTGCCTTCAGGAGGTGCCCTATGATCCCAAGTCCATAAGGCCGTTCATAGATGCGCTACAACAGAGAGCAACCTATCTCAAGGAATTCACTATTCGGAATGCCTCTTCTCCGCAAACGTGGCAACATATCCTTAACTTCCATGATTTGCGCTCTTTGAAGTTATCAGGCTCTTTCAATCTTGCTATATTTCGTCAAATCGCTTCCCTCCCTGAGCTTCAAAGTCTTGATATCGACATGGGATTCAAGCCTTCGAAACTTGAGTACCCTCCTCGTGAAAGTGATGGATTTACAAAGTTCACGCGGCTCCAGACCCTTACCATCGCTGGAAATATATTCACAGTGAAAACCTACCTGATGCAGATGGCTGGAGGCGCCCTGACCGATGTTTCACTCATATCGCGATCTGAGCAAATTCCGGAATTCAATCCATCCTCCGCACGCGAGCACCAATGGTCGCTTTGCCTTGAAGCAATCGCTCAGCGGTGGGCATCTACAATCCGTAGTTTACTCCTGGAGACAAGCGACCCACAGCGAATCCCACTGCAGACTACCCCAGTGTTTTATGCCAGTATGCTGCAACTATGCCAGTTGGAAACGGTACGCATCAATGCGGACTTATCGCTCGCGCAATGTGAAGAACTTGCGCCTTCAGTTCCGACGGTCAAAGATCTCTGTATATGTAACATATCGTCACCCGAGGACTCACCCAAGGACTCACCATTCCTCGTTTTCAAATCAATTGCCCGCCATTGTCCAAACCTCGAAAACCTCGAACTCTTTCTTGCTTCCACTACATATCAAATTTCCCTCCCCGACAGTCCAATCTCATTCCACAAGTTGAGGACGCTGATCATCGGAAGCAATGACAATTTCCGCAATATGGAGATGCCAGTGCGTCGTACGAGGGCAGTCTCAAAACTGCTGTATTGTCTCTTTCCTTATCTTGGGACAATTAAGGCGAAAAGCGAAAGTGCGAGTGAAGGTTTTTGGAAGGAGGTATTCGAGATGATCCAAATGTTTCAGGAGATAAGGCGGGGCGATTGGTTGGAACCTTCGGCTAATTGACAGTGTAGTCAGTTGTGAGGAAAGACTTGACGGGGCATGTGACACTTACTATCTCATGTTTACTTACTAGGCTTTTAAAATTGCTATGCAAACGCCACTCTAGTCTGTCATTAACACCGGTGGGGCAAACACCTTGTACTGGCCAACTTGATCGATCTGCCATTGTTTCCGACTTTGCATTGGCAACGTAAGCGGGATCCTGGGGTGGATTTTGCATTCCTTGTTTGTTCAGGCTTTGGCGAGGGTTCGAGCTAGTATGTATGGATGGCATAGGACAAATTTGCTTTGACACGGGACAGTTCGGATTTCGTCAAGCCTGCATCCTTCGGGATAAGTATAAGTAGTCGTCGTCTACAAGCTTTCTTGAGTCATCGTCCACCTCCGGCACAGCTTGAGATCAGCTGGAAAAGACAATCAACATAGACTAACAACTAGTCCCTCCACGAGTACTGGTATCCGTGGAGGGAATAGTTACCGGTCGAGAATCAATATTCCATCGTCCTTCTTCGAGAAGGAGGAAGCAGGGTTACACATTTGCGTTTGGAGACAACCAAATTATCAGCCGGCTGGCGGGCAATGCGCATCCTTTACGTGTATTGTTGAAGGGTGGACGCGGTCAGGGACACGAGGATGAATTAAACTCCGACGCGTGTCGATATTACGCAGTCCCGTGATTTGATTCTTATTCTCATTGCAACTGTCAAGAACGGCTAAAACTACCGAGGAAGCGGCCAGCAAGACGCCCCGTCGTCGCAATGCCCCAGAGCCCGTCGCACCGCTCGACGGTGTCGCTCAGTCAGAGCAATCTCCAGCGTCCAGTTGGTGGTCTATCTCCTAAACAGCAGAGGCGAATGACTTCACCTGCATCAAATGCTTCTCTAAGTGCCGTTCGTGATTTTTTTTTTCGAAAAAAAAAGTTTTGTTTCGAATTTTGAACGAATTTACAGCCCGATGTACCAAAGCCACAAGGACGGCCGCCATCTCCGCTTCGTAATGAGTTTAGACCGGACACGTTCACTGGGATCGACCCAGACGAAAGCTTTTCGGACGAGGAAGACGAGGATTTTGGAAACCAACAGAAATGGAAAGAAAGATCGCCGTCTCCATCGTCGTCTGTATCTCATCTTGCTGCTAGTATCACACAAAGAGTAGGCAATTTTCTTGGGACAATGGCGCCTCGATCGCCCGGAGTTATGCCTACAGATGCCGAGCTGGAGGCGGAAGCAGAACGCGAGAGGGAAAGGAGCAGGCGAGAAGCCGAGCGTATTTTGACTCGGGAGGCGGAGGAGAGGAAATTGGTCGAGGAACGCGTGTTAGAAATGCTGAACAGCACTCGGAGCCTTCCACCCCCGCCATCGCGCACGGAATCAAACCCTCCATCGCCATCTGGGTCGCAGAAAGATTCTATCAGCAATTGGTGGGCTGCAGCGAAGAACAGGCTCACGCCGACAAAGGACAAAGACCCGCCTTCGAAAGACCCGCTTACGCCCGCTCAGCAGGTTATTCTCGATGCCAAAGCGCGCGACAAGGAGAAGGATAAGAAGAGCAAGGGTAAGGAGAAGGAAAAGAACGACTCTGCTACCAACGAATCGGTGCAGAACCTGAGTCTACCACCACCACCAACTCGTAAACCTGTTCCTTCGTCTCCATCTTCGCCCACTCCTTCTCGCCCCAGTCTGTCGAATATGGCGCCGAATCTCACTCCATTATCCATGCGTTCGGCGGATATCGCTTCCTCATCGCCTACGAGGGAAGCTCCCCTTCTCTACGCTCAATTCAATGCTCAAGGTACACTTGACATGCCCGGCACACTGCTTGCAATAGCCAAGCGCTTCGAGAAACTCGAAAAATGGACAGTCGGACACGTCCGTGCGCTGGAGGACCGCATGAGCGACGTCGAGCGATGGCTTGTCGATAAAGAAAATGAACGAGAAAAGGCCGAAACAGACAAAGCCTCAACCCACGCTTCTTCTTCTATCGCACCTTCCGATTCAGAGGTCGCGCACGAAATTCGAGACTTGAAAGACGGACTCGCCGAACTTCAAAGCCGTGTAGGCATCCTTGGCCGTGAGATGGCGAAACTCGCTACGTCTCCGTCCAAGCTCTCTTCTGGCCCATCTCGCCAGCCTGCACCAGTGGCCATGGCGCCTCAAACCACTTCGACCCACCTCGTGCACGACACACCTGCGTCGCCTTCGTCGCCTTCACCCATTCTCCCTTCGTCCGTTGTAACGACACCACAACACTCTCGCTTCTCCACCACCGCACGAGAGTCGACTAGCCCGCCCATGGCGTCTCGCAGGTCATCCGGCACGCGTCTGCCTTACCCTACAGGCGACTATGCCACCCCTCCTGACTCTACAGCACCTGTACAAGGCCCGTTCGCGTCTCCACCCCACTCTCCACCTTCCTCTCTCGCGTCGTCGACGCGTATTCGGCCGCTTACTATTTCTGGACTTGGACAGGGACTCGGGATACTCCAGAAGACTGATTCCAACTCGTCCCTGCGGTCAAGCTCGAGTGCAAGTGCAAGTGGACGGGCGGCGTCACCACAACAGCAAGTCCCTGCGAGCCCTACCGCCGGAAATGCGAACACCAGCATAAACCCAACCTCAGCTTCAAATACAGCCGCAAGTACCCCGACCAAATCTCAGGCACAGGCTCAAGCTCAAGCTCAAGCCCAAGCACACGGGCTACCCACCCCGAAACGACCCTTGCCCCGCCCCGCGAGCGTCAGCCCAACCCCACGAAAACGATACACTGTTGCCCTGGGCGAACCTATCGTTGCACCCGATGTCCAACGTCGGCCGTCTCCGCGTCCTCTTTCCGATTCACCTACTTCCGCCGGAAATGGGGACGAGGACGACGGAGCATTGGCCGATGATACGATTGGCAAATCGGCCTCGGCGAGATTCGTACAACCTACGGATGGGGACTACAAGCTGTCTGCTACCTCGACGCCTGGACCTGGACCCTCTTCCTCTTCGTCATCCATAAGCCCATCCCCTGCAACCAAACGCCGCCTCCGCGCACAATCTGCTTACGGCTTCGCAGGCTTACAGGCGCTTAGCCAGTCCAATCTCCAAGCGCCCATTACGCCTCTGAGGCCCAAGATGCGTTCGCGCTCTACGGAGCGGCTACCTGGACCGGAGCAGAGTTTCCCGACGGGCAAATTTGTTGATCCGCTTGTGGTGAGGAGGCAGGAGCGGGAGAAGGAGAAGGGGAAGGAGGGGCCGATTGTATCGACTGGACTCGGGGCGGGTGTGAAATCTGTGAAGAAGTTGCCCGTTGGGCAGTTGGTCGCGTTCTTCGATGGAGAGAGGAGGAAATAAGGAGGAGTGGATGGGTACCGGTGTGAAGTGGTCGACGTGTTTTTGGGGCGGTAAAAATTTTGAGCTCTGTGCTCCGTAGCTCCGCCACAGGAGGTGAATCAGAGCTGTTTGGAGTAGTCGAGGGCAGGTACAGTTTGCCCGGGCCGTGGCTTTCGATACCCCTCTCGTGTTGTTTTACTCGGAACTCTCTTTGATCAGACTGCTCTTTTTCTTCTTACGCATAAAATGTATGTACAGCCGTCATCTCCTTTTGATATAAACTTAATACCTATTGCTTACGACCCCTTTGACGACCTTAACGCCCATGTCATGATATATTAATCAAAGAATAGTAACCCCTTGTCACATTGTGACACCGTTCTCCTGCTTCGCCACGATTATGTATCTTCATTTTCATCGAGTTCAAAGTCACCGACATGACTGCTAAGAATTCGAGCTGGTTTTCACTCTATGATGAACACCGCTGATTATCGTGAGTGCAGCAATTTCTATTGAAAAGTCGAAGGAGCTATGGTGGCGTGATTTGGGTCGAAGTACAGATCACCTGGCTCTCCATGAGAATGACATAGGAGTAGGTCGCCTTATATTATTCTACTTGTATGTGTTTTGTTGACAAGGAACACAGATTTTTCGAAGTTCTTTGTGTGTACCAAAGAAACAATCTACAGTAACATATGCCACGGAATGGCATGGAAACCGCTTGTACAAGACTCGCACTGTAAGTACTATGCGTTGCAGACAAAGCCTATTGTTGATCCCTTATCATTTTCGCCTATGTGATCCATGTCATTATACTCTCCGTCCTTGTATTAACTTGGTATCCTGACGGCAACGATTCACAATAACACACGTGCCAGGTGACGTGCGAGGACCTATACATACTTAAAGAAAGCGAGTTTATGTCGCCGGCTCTCACTACTTATCACCTTGTGAGTCTTATAATATTAAATGGCATTTTCGCTGATCCAACCATTTGTTTGCCCCGCAGCCAGAACCCGACCCGCTATGGCTCACTCAAGAGATCACATCATGGGCTCTGCCATGCCTTTTTCAGATCCGCCACCCTCGTATCGCACTGTAGATGAAAGACCTCCTGTCCCGGTCGTGCCTGCTACTAATGCACTCTCACCTCACCGGAGAGGATACCAAGATGGGATGTCTACTAGAATTGCTGATCTCACGCTTTACTTGGAAGGAGACGGAAGGAGACGTCAAGAACTTGCTACTAGTAGAGATCCTGCGCGCATACCTCCTGACTGGAGACATGGAGGGATAGGACATCATGTTGATGGCACTTCTACTAGAGATCCTGAACTCACGCCTCACTCAAGAGACAGAACGAGACGTTATGCAATTGCTCCTAATGTTATACCCATAAATTACGCAGGACATGAAAGGAGAGGACATTATGCTGATGATGCGTTTACTAGAGTTCCTGAACCCACGCCCCTCCCAAGAGAAGGAAGGCGACACGTCCCTGTCGTGTCTCCTACTAGTAGAAATCCTGAAACCACACCTCACCCAGGACATGGAAGGAGAGGACATCATGCTGATGGTGTGTCTACTAGAGTTCCTGAACCCACGCCCCTCCCAAGAGAAGGAAGGCGACACGTCCCTGTCGTGTCTCCTACTAGTAGAAATCCTGAAACCACACCTCACCCAGGACATGGAAGGAGAGGACATCATGCTGATGGTGTGTCTACTAGAGTTCCTGAACCCACGCCCCATCCAAGAGAAGGAAGGCGACACGTCCCTGTCGTGTCTCCTACTAGTAGAAATCCTGAAACCACACCTCACCCAGGACATGGAAGGAGAGGACACCATGCCAATGGCGTGTCTGCTGCTGAACCAACGTCTCACCCGAGAAGACGCTCTGCCCCTGTTATGTCTGCTGACACTTATTGTCAACAATTATCCGACTATCTGAGCATCTCCGACTCCAGCGAAAAGTAAGAACGCTCAAGTACTTGTCATTCTTCATTGCCACACTGATTCAATCCCTTCAGCTACATCCGTATCCAATGCTATCATACTCTGTTTGACATTCGCTACGGTCACTATGCTAAACGGCTGGCCAAGGCAGCCCTAGAAGCCGATGGGAGCCTTGACCTTCAACACGTGAAAGAGGCTTTGGGGGTACCTAGATGTTGGGTAGGCCTCCTTTCCCTGACGTTATGTTTTTTCGAAACTCAATCAAGTTGTGCGCCTAGCCCGTAGACCCTATCCGGTGGAAAATCTTCGAGCCTGCAGAGCCTGGAAAGCTGAGTAAGACGGCTGTAACTATGTTGTCAGAGTTCGGTTATATCTTGTTCGTAGACACAGACTTTAACTATGATTAAGTCTATTCGTAGACGATAGTTGAATAGTAGTATCATGACATGTCTACTGGTAACTTTATTAATTGATTATTCTTTGAGGCACTAGACTCAGCTGTTGTATATACCAAGCTTTATCAATGAATTCTTTGCTAGAAACTGAAACAACTTGAAACCAGGACTGATACTTATTGAAGAATTTCGGGGATTGTTTGAGACGGGGCTATTTATGGAAGATCGGATCACTCCGATGCTATTTTGAGTCCCTCTTTTTATTCAACTTCGACTCGACGCCCACACGGTCTTCTATGACAAACTGTTCCGGACTGGTGCAGTACTCCTCTCCTTGGGCCTTCAATACAATCATTGGGTTGTCTTGATGCCCCGATAAACAATAGTTGTATGCTTGGACTGTGGACAATACATCTGATGTTTCACATCTCCACCTTCTTGAACTTCTTCTTGTCCTCCTCCATTACTGAGCATAATCCAGCATCATTGTACAATCCTCCATCATCGATCATACCAGTAGGTGGTATGGCTAGGTCATTTGCCTCCGCAGCATTCCCGGCCCGCACTCGTTTTTCCACACATGATCAACGTTTTAACCTCCAGAACCTTTTCCCTTCCCTCAAAACGTGATCACCTATCTGTGACTACAAATAAAGCCCAAAAGTCAGAGGGACTATCCGCCATCTCTTCTGCTTATGGCGTTGTCGCGTTCTGCACGCATCACTCTCCTCTTGATTATTGATATTATCTTTTTCTTTGTTGAGCTCATCATCGGTATGTTTGTCCTTACCGTCCCCGATTCCTATCTCATCCTCCACAGGCTATACTGTTGGCTCTCTTGCACTCGTCGCAGACAGCTTCCATATGCTCAAGTCAGTTTGTCTTCTATTCCTCTAGCCCCCTCCATGTTGATCCTTTTCAGTGATGTCATAAGTCTTATCGTTGCGCTTTATGCCATTAAGGTGCTCACGTTTTCACTCTCTTCTTCTCTTCCGCTTATATCATATCAGCTTACTGCTTCTGCCACCGACTCGCGCTACTCCTACGGATGGCATAGGGCTGAGATTATAGCTGCACTCATCAACGGTGTTTTCCTTCTTGCTCTTTGCTTTTCCATAGTTCTTGAAGCAATCCAAAGATTTTTCAGTACTCCAGGTATGTCCGTTGGAAGCGGCGCGTATTCAGTTGTCTGACATCGAACACCAGAGATATCTAATCCCAAACTTATCGTTGTCGTTGGCTCCTTCGGTCTAGCATCCAATATTCTTGGGTTGTTCTTAATTCATGGTATATTGCTTCTACTCCTCGCTTACCTCACAACTCACCCGTATCTTTCAGAACATACCCATTCACACAATCATTCGCACATTCAGACGACATCGCACCACACACCGGAATTAATTACCGATCTCTCTTCCCCTTCGCAGTCTCCCTCCACAGCAGAATTTCCTCCTCTGTATGGGCATCCTGTTGCCGTCCGCGCCTCTCTAGTCCAAACAGCTCAAGACCTTGCTCGTTCACCGTCCCCAACAAATCACCACGGCACCTCTTTATCACACATTTCCGCTGCCAGCGAGGATTTCTCCCAAAATCCGCACTCTTCTTCTTCGGATTCTACTCTCGATGCTCTGGAAGAAGGCACCCGTTCAACGGAGCATACTCCGTTGTTACAGGAACATCATGAAACGAGGCATGACCACAATGATGGTCATTCCCATGGATCTATGAACATGCGTGCTCTCATCTTGCATGTAATGGGTGATGCGCTAGGCAATGTTGGAGTCATCTCTACTGGTCTTCTTATCTGGCTCACGCAATGGAGCTTTAAGTACTATTTTGATCCCACTATCAGCCTTGTCATAACAGTCATTATTGTCTCTAGTGCATTGCCTCTAGGTATGTGCTACTTCGCTTGCTGCCGAGACCACTGTGTCCTCACATTTGTAAGTCCGGAGTGCATCGTTCATTTTACTCCAAAGTGTGCCGCCTTCGATTTCCCTTGATGGTGTCCGCAATTCAATCCTTGAAGTTAATGGTGTGCTATCAGTGCACGAGTTACACGTTTGGCAACTCTCAGAGTCGAAAATCATTGCTTCGGTCCATGTCCTCGCCTCACGAAACCACGATTTCATGCCAATCGCAGTCGAGATTCGCAAGGCACTTCACCATCATGGAATACATTCGAGCACGATTCAGCCCGAATATACGTGTCCAGATACGGACACGGAGTCCGCAGAAGAACAGGCCAAGGTAAGTAAGCTGTTTTACTGTCGTACCTATGAAACTGACGATGCAATATCAGGGAAAAATATCATGCCTGGTTCTCTGTCCGTCTGACGAAGCGTGCGATCCAATAGAAAATGCTTGTTGTCGTGAGTAGTTGCCTCCTAGTGACGAATATCTGTGGCTGAATAGTCTTGAAGCTCCTGTAGTCGAGATATAACTTCTTTAACTATAGACCCCTATTAAAGTAAATACTAATTCCCTTCGCCGTCTCACACATCTTGACTAGATTTCGTCTAGAGCGGTGTCGCGATACGGTTTGAAGATTGAGATGGTGTGGCACGGATAAGGGGAGAATTGTTGACCTATCCTACTGCTCTCCCATGCTCGCTCAAGTCCCCCTGTTATGAATCAGCAATATTGAAGTCGGTAGCGCAGTTGTTCATAACCATACATAGGAACAGGCGTAACCTCCATACCAGAATTCTTTGGGGACTCACAAAGCTTAATATATATTTTGGCTGCCACTCGGTACTCTAATTGCGATAAGCGATAAAGGACATGCAACTTGGATAAGAAGCCGCATATTTTCGGGTAAGAATGTGGGGATAGCGTGAAGAAGGAGAAGTTCGATAGACCAGGGTGATTCGGATTTCGGAAGCGACTCACGGAACGAACGAAGGGGAGGAAAAGAAACGAGGCCTGATCGATCGACTTGGACTGCCCAAGAATTCAAGGCAGCAAATCGTTCCATTCGTCTGGCGACGATGCGCGTGCTCAATGGTATAAGAAGGACGGCGCCAATTTCTTAATTACCGCTGCCGTTCTACTTGGAAATTTGATTCTTTCGAGAGTGGCCAGAGAGGCGAAACAGTGTAATACTGCCCCGTATTCGTGAGTCGGTAAGGGGGGTTATAAACATTTCAAGATATATCGAACCACTCTACCTCCAAAGGGGCACAAGACCAGATCTGGATCCTCAATTTGATCCTCATTCGTCACGCCCTTTCGATAATTCTACAAAAGACTCACAGTAAGTACGTACTTATCCATCGTATAAGTATGGTCGGCCAAGGCTGATGGTAATTACAGTCACGATTGAATGGAGAATGGGCAAATGTGACAGCCTTCTGCCTGTGTATGAAAATTTGGACGGAGTAGCGATATACTCCTCGCAGCAATGTTGATATTCATCTCGGATGATCTTTGTACAAGCCAGAGGGAGCCAGAGCAAGTCAGGTTTGTCCACATGGCATGGTACGAGAGCATTTTGGAGGAGCAATCAAAGAGCAATTTTTAAACTTCCGATCGGTCTTATTATCACTCCATCGACATCGTGCCTCTGCCATCCCTGATAGGCTTTCGAACTGGCTGGCCAGTTTACTTGCGTCCAAACCAGACTTGTCTTGTACTTACCTAACCAACTCAATGCCACACGTCCGCTATAAAAGCTTGAGAGCTTCGACCATGGCATTAGCAGTCCTTCACCAACCAACGTTGCATCGAGTTCTACTGAAGGTGGGTGCATATCTCCTCTGATATGTTTCACATCCACTGGTCTCATTATTATTAACGATAGAATCGTTAAAATGATCACAACAAGAGCCTCTACTGATGTGCACGCCGATGAACAAACCGCAAAAGCCGTCAAGAAGCCCGTTGGCAAAGACTTCTCCACGTCGACGGCTGACTTGATCTCGTTTGGGAAGGTCCATGTAACTCGGGGTATCAACAGGCTCACGGAGGGTCTTATGGCCAGTGGTAAAGGGTCCTATGTTGAATACGAGGGAGGCAAGAAGTACCTTGATTTCACTTGTGGAATCGGCGTCACCAGCCTTGGCAAGTTACGATTGCATTTTATAGCCTCGCATACTCATCCGCGCCCGTCCATAGGTCATTGCCATCCAAAATTCACTGAAGCTGCAGTGAAGCAATGCCAGACCATTGTTCACGCACAGGTATGAACTGATGCGTGAGCTTGAACTCATCATCGAACGTGTCATTTTCAGTGTAGTATTGCTCTTCATAGGCCATACCTAGAACTTGTTGAACGTCTGTTACCCCTGATGCCTCACCCCTCACTCGACTCCTTTTTCTTTTGGACGTCCGGCTCAGAAGCTGTCGAAGCAGCGATCAAAATGGCGCGGATTACAACCGGGAAACAGCAAATCATATGTATGCAAGGTCAGTCATAGGGCACTTCTTCTGCTATATGTAACCTCATGGTTTTAATAGGAGGATATCATGGACGTACATACGGTGCAATGGCTGTCACTAGGAGCAAAACCATCTACTCCGAAGGTACCTATCCCATTATGGTAAGAAAGTCTACCACACTCGACTCTTTCCAGAATTGACTTCACTTATCGCCTTAGCCTGGCGTATTTGTATCTCCTTACCCATACTGGCACCAACACGGCGTTTCGCCTGATACACCTACCTCCCAAATAGTCGCACAGTCTCTTTACCAACTTGAGATTCTTCTCGCCCAGCAGTGTTCTGTGAAGGATACTGCTGCCATCATAGTTGAGCCCTTCTTGGGAGAAGGAGGTTATGTCCAGGCTGCTCCCGAGTTCCTCCAGGGTCTTAGGGAGATTTGCGACAAGCACGGGATGCTTTTGATTGTAGATGAGGTACAGAGTGGCTTCGCGCGAACCGGCAAGTTCTTCAACATTGAGTACAGTGGTGTTCGCCCAGATATCATGATTATCGCCAAGGTCTGATTCTGTTTCCATCTGTCTCTTCCTCGAGCATAATATTCAAATAGGGTCTTGCTAACGGATACCCGTTGAGTGGTGTCGTCAGTCGTAAAGATCTCACCGACAAGCTTCAACCCGGTACCTTGGTATGTCCAGCGAATTTTCTTGTGCTCTGGTTAACAGAATCATCTCGTTATTCAGGGAGGAACCTACGCCGGCAACGCCATCGCCTGTGCTGCAGCAATTGCGGTAGCCGACGCTCTCATTGAAGAGGACATACTCAGCAACGTTCAAGCTCGGTAACTCATTCCAAAAACACAT
>JAGGAS010009539.1:0-12977 GCA_017657355.1 Termitomyces sp. K1Ac | reverse complement strand
ATGACTAGGATACAGAATTTTGTATGCAACGCGAAGGCCACAAGGTCTCGGAGGATGTGCATAGAGAAACAGTGTTGAATTATGATCACTTCATTATTATTTTGAGAGCTTATCCAATACGAAGACCACAAGGTCTCGGAGGATGTGTATAGAAATAGTGTTGAATGATGATCACTTCATTATTATTTGAGAGTTGAACAAGTTATGAACAAACTGAGAAATCATACTCTTACGCCACAATGATCGGATTCTTCAACTCTTTCGGGTATATTTCTCCAACTCCCAACATCAAAGTGCAATCACAACGCATGCCCAGTTACGACTCATTCAAGCACTTATGCTCTCACTGATCTTATATTTCGGACGCAGAATTTTATATCAAATATGGTCAAAACTTGATGACGACATTGATACACAGACAGTGCTTGAGTGATTTCATACAGGCAACTTTGGTGTATTCATAATTTACTCAATGATCTTGTTCCCTCAGGACCGCCCTTCGGAAGCTGTTCTTGTATGGAGACTTTGGTCAGTTCACCGTAGTCAACAATGAGCACAGGCATATTGATGGCGGTTGCCTAAGTTGGAAGTGACCAGCTACATACATTTTGTTTGTTAGTCGTTTCACACTTCCTGTAGTCGAGTTGAGAGCTGGTGCCACTGGTGTGGATACAACTCGCCTAGTAGCTAGTATGATTCAAGACTCTGTGCCCAGCACCAATATACTGATGCCGTGTTGCAGGTAATTTAGATTGACCTGCAACGTTACCCACGAAGGCTAGAGCGAATCCACAGAGGAGGTACAAGTTACTAGGCCTACAGCTACACAGGGTACACCATGTGAATTTTCACACAGAATTCACCGCCGATGAATACCTACCCCTGATACTTACTAGTCTTCTGGAGATAGTATGGTGTTAAACGGCAGTTAGAACGGAGAGAATTGGTCCAAGCTGTGTGATGGGTTATAATTTTCGATGAGATCTGGTGTGCCTTTGCCGCGCAGTGTGTATGTGGATGGTTTGAGTAAGTATGACAATGGGGACTCCAGAGTCGTTGAAGAGTCATCACTTGGCCCCACCCGGCCCGGGAAATATCAAATAATTCCAACACCGCTGACGCTCACCGAAACTTGCAAGAAACCTGCGATTGCGACCAGCCGCCAGTTTGCTCACTGGCAGTGGGCACAAACATAGCCATCACCTGCCTCTGGAGTCATATGTTCTTAGTATCTCAAACAATTTCTTTGAACGAGTCGAAAGTTGATTCTCATTTGTGTTCTGGGAGTCGGTTGCCCAGCCAAGTTACTATGTATGCACTTTCTGGCGAACATAAAAATACCAAACGCCCAACATTTTGCCTCCTATGTACTAAAACTACTGGAGAAAACTCGTCTCTCTCACAAGGCACAGATTCATTCTGATCACCAAACTCCGGGCCTGCCTCTTCTTTGTTTCGGGTCTAGCAAAACCCCAAGTTCTGCATAACTCCTCGAACCTAGTGCGAACATGATCGATAGAACGATTACTGACAGGGCTGGACAGAAGGCCTATGTGTCTATAAAAACCCATGTACAGTGGTATCATTTCTACAACCTGCACGATACAATCGCTCGCATCACAATGTCGAACAAACTCTTCGCTATCATCTTCCTCGCCCTCTTCGCCAGCAGCAACGCTGCTGGTGTGCTCAAGAACTATGGATGGAAGCAGGGAGAGAAGCGTTTGTCTCCCCTCTCTTTTCCCTTTGCATATCGACTGATTTTGTTCAAGGACCCCAACCTAAACCTGGACAGCTCTGTTCGTCCCCCCTTTTTTTCCTTCTGTGTAACAAGCCGTCCAATCTCCTATAGGTATAGAAGTTCCACTGGGACCTCGCGTAGTGAGTACCAGTTTTTGTATCCCATTGGATTTCTCTGACTTTTAACATCATGATTAGGAATGTAATTCATCAGGGTCTCTCAATACTTATGAACTCTTCTGACCGACCGCTCAGGTCCACCTGGTTACATTTGTTGCCACCCTCCGTTTAATCCGAATCGTCCTCCCCAGGCACCTGTGTAAGTTCTATCCCTCTTCCGATACCAAGTATAATCACACTGCCTTTTCAGCTGCAAGCTCGTATCAGAGTGTATCTATGACTAGGATACAGCATTTTGTAACCAATACGAAGGCCACAAGGTCTCGGAGGATGTGCATAGAGAAATAGTGTTGAATTATGATCACTTCATTATTATTTTGAGAGTTTATCCAATATGAAGACCACAAGGTCTCGGAGGATGTGCATAGAGAACCAGTGTTGAATGATGATCACTTCATTATTATTTCGAGAGCTGAACAAGTTATGAACAAACTGAGATATCATACTCTTACGCCACAATCCAGTTCTCCGACTCTTTCGGGCATATCTCTCCAACTCCCAACATCAAAGTGCAATCATAACGCATGGCCGGTTGTGACTCATTCAAGCCCTTAGGGTCACACGCTCTTATATTTCGGACGCAAAATTATATAGTCAAAACTTGGTGACGACATCGATAACAGACAGTGAAGTTGAGTGGTTTCACACAGGTAACTTTGGTGTATTCAAGATTTATTCAATGCACTTATTCTCTCGTGACCGCCCTTTGGAAGCTTCTCCTGTATAGAGACTTTGGTCAGTTCACTGTAATCAGCGATGAGCACAGGCATATATATTGATGACGGTTGGTCGTTTCACATTTCCTGCAGCAACTGTTTTGAAACGGTTGCACCAATATTGAAGACCCCTTGTTCCTTCCAACTTACGAGGTCACAATATTCTGAAGAACGTTCGACTCGGAGCCAGGAGGCGTTACACAGTGCACGTTAAGTGCAGCGGCTGGCCATCGGGTTTTAATCTGAAATGCAGAATCTGTGGCTGTGCTCTACCTTTCGCCACGTGTTACATAACATTTCCTCACCTCCATCTGCCATGCACATCCTCCTCTTTCTCTTTTTCGCAGCCACCGCACACGCTCTCCACTTTTACCTCGATGCAAACCAAAAACGCTGCTTCATAGAAGAACTTCCCACTGACACCGTCGTAGAAGGTCAGCCATCCATCCAGCCTTTTTCCAATCCTCACTCACCCAGCGCAGGTACCTACCGTGCTCTCGAGTGGTCAGAGGGCACACAGGGGTACAAATCCAACCCAGAACTCGGCATCATCGTCGAAGTCGTCGAGTCCGAGACCCAAGACGTCCTCGTCAAGACCACCGGGCCCCCAGAGGGCAAGTTCACATTCACCGCCCACGACGCAGGCGACCACTCCATCTGCCTCTCCACAAACTACACCTCGTGGTTCTCACACACCCACATCCGCTTGTACCTCGACATCGTTGTCGGCACTACCAAATCGGACGTCGAGCACGACCGCACGCACGTATCTGGCCTCGCGGCCAAGGTACGCGATCTGAATGTCAAGCTAGAGGAGATTAGGAGGGAGCAGCAGTATCAGAGGGAAAGAGAGGCGGATTACCGGGACCTCAGTGAAGCTACTAATGCGCGCGCGGTATGGTACAGTGTTGCGCAAATCATCATTCTCGTTGCCACCTGCGCGTGGCAGCTTCGTCATCTCAAGGTGTGTGCGTCTCCATTCCTTCGATTCTAACTGCTTCTCACGCATCCCACCAGCGCTTCTTCGAGGATAGAAAGAGTCGATAGTCACCTTAATTGATACCTGATTTCCACACCGCGAGCATCACAAGCTAAGATATCTTAGTCACTGGTCATTCAAACTACTGTTTACAGATTCACAAGAACCTCGTACTTACTAGTGTCCACAACCGACCATGTATGAGCACGACTCGCCCTTTAGAACGCGATACGCACCTCGCCTCTGCCCCCACTCAAGAAGCTCGAATGCTGACTGCGAACCAGATCTGCCATCTTTCAACCAGAAGCTAAAATGCCTTATACACTCATTAGTGTTTATATGTCTTCTGCCAACGCGATGTTATATCCAACCAAACGAAGGAGCTCTCATTCTCTATGCCTAACAGAGTGGAATCATACATAGTGAATCTCACGCGATTTTATTGGCGTCCATGCATCCAAAACTAATGAAACACTTTGCCGAAAGGTATGAGCAGAACTTACACTCCAGAACGCGATAGGGCTCATCTTTTTCGAAGAACACTGCAAGTAACCTCTTATCAAACCCGCACACAGCCTTATCATTGTACGACCCATAAACGTCATTATCAACTTCGTGATCATTCACCTGGAATGACATCGCCCGATAGACGGACAGCCCCAATGCCAAACCCGTAATGCTGCCACCACACCAGAGGAGCTATCTTTCCCTCAGCCGTGATCTGTTGGCGGTGCCTAACCATGCGAGCACCATCAAGTCAATCAGAATAAGATACGTCATATACTAAAATTGGTGTTTACATTGGAGTCACAGGAATTACAGTCGAGGACATATCCTAGCCATACCAACGTCCTCAACTCCTCCGAGGCCGCTTTCTTTTCGCCCAAGAAGTTCAATTTGCCTATTTCCCGTCTGAGCAAGGTTCTTTCTCTGGCCTCGCCTATATCCTCTTGATCCTCGTAGCCTTTCCATTTGCCCTTCCTCCCCCGCCGTCAGTCAGGTTCGTATCAACATATGCATGATCCATACGAAATACACAACGTGGCCCAGATAAACAGACATCATACATCGGCGAACCAAGGAAACAGCTCTCCTTTCCTTCCGTGACCGCGTGGTCATTCATACTCGAAAAATTCATACTCAAAAAATGAAGGCGTCCGCACAGGGTATAGACCGAACATACTTCATCAAACAGGCTAGGAGCTCAGCGTGGAAACCGAGCACGCCACTTTCAAACGGCGCGAGACCAAAAAAGTCACAGCGCTCTTCCCCCCCTTTCAGGCATCTATAACCAGGGATGTTCTTGATCTAGGCTGTCATCGTGAATTGACAGATGACGTTCCTTCTCTCCGACGTTCCTTCTCTCCGACGATGATACTACGACGTGTCCTAACAAATAAAAGTCTTTTGATTACCTTTCTCCAGGGCAGAAATACGACCGTCTCTTCACGCAGAATGTTCTTCAACCGGCAGGCTTCGTTCGGTTGGATATATTTCGCATGATTTGCGTGAGCAACGGCCAAAAATCACTAGACCTTCTCGACCCCGGCATCCCCCCAATATATGAGGGATTATCCCTCACCGCGCCCTTCAGTGCCATGTTCTTCAACCCACTGCTATTGGTGACCCTTTTTATGCAGCTACAGTTGAGTTCGCAACCCTGCTGCTCATCTCCAGACCGCCGGGCTTTTGTCGAGGTTCCCACCACTCAGACTCCATCCTAATTGTGTCAGTTGTTTCGGTTTACTTACTAGGCTAAGTACTCTGAGGTTTCGTCGGACACACCGGCCCGTTGATTTCCGTGCACGGCGTGGTGGAAATGCCGTCTCCTTGGCCCATGGGTCCTACCACGAGGCGCCCGGGACAAGCGCCCTATTACAAATCCCTGGGATCCAAGAAGTGCGAGCACACGATAGCCCCATACAGTGGACGTGCGGTCTTTCTCCAGAGGCCCAAGGCCCACGTCTACGAAGTCAGATCCGAAAGCCATTTGTTAAAGCCGATCCAAGAAGTGCGAACACAGGATATCCCCATACAGCAGACGTGCGGTCTTTCTCCAGAGGCCCAAGGCCCACGTCTACGAAGTCAGATACGAAAGCCATTTGTTAAAGCCATTGCGCCAGATCTAATCACATCGGTCAATTAAACACAATACTTTGGCCTGTGTATGCCTCCCAAAGATCATCGCTCTTGAACTATTCCAGTGAAAGTTGGTTCCTGACTGGCTTCCAGCCATCCGTCATTAGAATGACCCGGAACCCCCCGTGGAATCAATTCGAGCTCTCATCATGATGTAAGAATATTCTTTTGATACCAAGATTGATCCTACTAACACCCAGGACCGCCCTTTGGGCTGCTCTTGTTGCCTGATCTCCCTCTGTTTTCTGTCTGTTTGAGTATGGCCACAAATAAGAAAAGAGAATCTGTACGCACCGTCAGTCATACTCACTTGAACTGCATAACGCCGCATAACAAAATACATGGGTCGTAAACAGTGCTGGGAATGAGGGTCCAAATTTTCGGTATCGCCGTACTACAAACGTTACAACTCCACCCTCTGCCTTGCGTTCCTTGCATCCTTCTCCAAATAGATCGTGCTCCTCATTTCGCCGAGCTTTTCGACGTGTAAACCTG
The DNA here is from genome assembly GCA_017657355.1 of Termitomyces sp. K1Ac. NCBI lineage: Eukaryota > Fungi > Basidiomycota > Agaricomycetes > Agaricales > Lyophyllaceae > Termitomyces > Termitomyces sp. K1Ac. The sequence goes on along the minus strand of JAGGAS010009539.1, from coordinate 6,728 downwards.
TCTTGAATATAAAACTGCACGTTCTTCCTGTTCAAGATCAATATCTCCCATTCATGGAATGCCCTCTGCACTACATCTGCTTACCTGCTCTACCTTTTCTCGCTCAATATTTTGTATCGCACGCTGCGCACTCAGGCTTCCTTCGCAGCGCTCAAGAAGTAGATCACAATCTGCGTGCTGACAATGGTGACGAGATAAGCGCCGTTGAAAGCGGATATGTGGAATTATCATTGCCACCGGGCATGGTTCTTTCGCACGTCGCCCGCCCAGATAATGTTCACATCGAGCGGTCCCGGTTACCTCGTGGATGGAACGATGGACCTGTCGTGCTGTCAGCTAGTTACGAGCACATCATCCCCCCTGTGAATGAGTCGGCTCTCAGGCGAATGGAGTCGAGCTGGGTCAGTTACATTGAGCATTGCTGCAAGATATGGGCTGTAATTGCTTCCATAGCGGGAACGCTTCTCGTGTGAGTTGTCATCGTCTATCGACATATCGCGGCAGCCGATTGACTCTCGTCCTGGCAGGGCATCTCCTCCTTTCCTCCAAATGCCAGGGACTAATGGCGATCCCCTTGTTCGAAGCTTTGTCTACCTCTTTCTCTTCCGTCTCGTTTCTGCCTTCCTGCTGGCGATTACACTACTGTACCACTTCCGTAAGCACTCTCGTTCACGCACCTGTGCCTTTGCTTTGGCCTGGTATAAGGTAGAATATTTTTTTACTCGCTACCTATGACTGACTTTGATATGACTATAGAACATCAAGAAACACCGTCTGACGTGCTCAGACATGCCATGGGCTATCCTCGCTTCGCCAGCCATTTCGTTCTGTTGGTAAATCATCGTGTTCATTACGCTCTCTTGTAAAACCATTTACCTACATCTAGGGGCATTATTTTCCTCCTTCTATCCCTTTTTCTGGCTGTGTGGCGGACCGGGCTGTCTTCGAACCCCCTGCCGATGGAAGATGTGCATCCTCGAAGCCTTCGCGTTGTCATCACTTCAATGGCAGCGATAGACCTCGTGTACTCTGCGTGGCTCATCATGACATTGAAGGGTTTATAACAAGCCTGTGACACTTTGTTTTAGCCTTCCTTTCTTGCGATTTTTCCCGACCAATTGTTCGTGTCACACAGTGTGCACCATCGACATATTCATATTTTTGATCGTCGAAGAATAATACTATAGCAACATGTATGACGTATTCAAAAAATTCTTTACCTTCCTTGTACATGCGCCACTCATGCTGGCAGAAGTCAAAATCAACTTCATGCACGTGGTTCTAGTAAGTACTCCACTGGTAGGTTCGAATTCACACAAGGTTCACATGATAACAAAAGGCCGTGAAATTATCGTTGTACTTTGAATCATTATTCTAATCTGTACCTACATTCTGTTTTCCATTGAGCAGGGGCAAGGTAAACACTTCCTTCCTTCGAACCTGGTGCGTTGTCAGATTGATAAAAAATTTCGATTATGGCTTTACTTTTAAGTTTTCAGGTGCCCGATTCAAACTCCGACACTTTCCTGCTGGCTGATTAATCTGATTATGTACATCGATCATCGGTTGTACGCAGACCGCAGATGTCCTTCTGAAATCCTGTCAAGTTGTACTCAGTTACTAATTGTTTATAGATTAGCTGCTGCCAGCGCGTGCCAGCGCAATGGGAGCTGCCCCAGATGATTGTCCAGGACCTATAATCGAACGGAAGGACCTCCTACTTACTAATGTCCTCTGGACCGTCGGTACCATGTACGAGTACAACTCGCGCTTCAGACTGCAATACGCACCTCGTCTCATGTTTCCGCCACTCGGTCTCGAATGAATCATTAATTTCTTCGACGCTGACTGTAAACAAGACTTACCATCAGTCAACCAAAAGCTAAAATCCCTTATCCTACAGAACCTCACGACCATTTGAACAATGATCTTATTACAAAATCAATGAAAAACTTCGCCGGTATAAGCAGAAACCACTTTCGAACACGATGCGGGTCATCTTTTTCAAAGAGATCGTTCTACGACCAATGAATGTCATCATCGAGTTCGTAACCATTCACCCAGAATAACTGCCCTTTACCCGAGCTCGAATGGATTATGTATCACATTTCATCAAGACTTTGTTTGCCCACAACAGTTAATTCACAAGCTGAAATATGTAACACACATGCTTACCCACACTCAAGTTAGCGTTCACAGGTGAACACCGCCTCGCTCTTCGACCAATGGGGATAAAGCCCATCCCCCACATTACCTCTTTAAGAGAATCAGATTTTTGGTTTTCTCCTTTGAACCGCCGCGGGCACAGAGCCTCACTCCTCGACTTGTGCTAATGGGGATAAGAGCACAAGAATTACCTCCCAGGTTATCCCTCTCAGAGAATCAGAGTCTCCTCGAACCCGCACACAGCATTTTCGTATCAGTTCCAGAGAGAACTATTGAGGTTCGACGTTCGTTTCGTATAGGTGTGCATACATGCTGATATCCAGATAGATGTCATAGAAGATCTACCTGACCTTCGTGCACACAGCCTTTTCATTGTAGGACCATTATCAGGTCCGTTACAACATTATTCACCTGGAATATCATCGCCCTAATAGACATCCATCCGCGATACAACCCATAATGTAACCAGCGATAATGTCAAGTTTCCATCAGGAGAGGATCTTTTCCTCAGCTTAATCTCGTACCTATTGGAACCAACACGATATGTCGATAAAATCACCTTGCCATCATGTGCTGCCTTCACTGTCGGAGCTTGGATGGATTATCTATGTATTCATCAACGCTGATTCGGCAAACGAGACTTTGTGCCCCACAGCAGCCAAACCCAAAAATAACTCACATACTTACCCACACTCAAGTTAGCGAACACCACAGCCTTTGGGGCCTCGAGTAATGACAAGAAATGACATCCATTTGTCAATCCATGTCATTTCTTCTCATTACTCCAAGAGATGACATCCATGTCATCTCTTGTCATTTCTTTAAGAGAATCAGAGGTTTAGCCGCGTCTCCGACTCGAACCTGCCGCAGCATTTTCGTATCAGTTCTAGAGAGCTGTCAGGCTGTCCGGGTTCAATGTTCAATTTGTATATGTGTACCCATACGGTGAGTCGTAATACTTTCCTACTCAGATTCGTACGACGTGAATGCCTTTGCAGCCAGGAGGAACTACAGTTAGAGTGAAGATCCCAGCTGTGGCAAGACAGAGCTCTTCATCAGAGACAATCGCAGTAAGCCCATCCTCGTCAAACGAAGGCTTCTACAACATGTGAGCTTACTACTGCATATTTGGAAGCCCAAGACTACTTACTTTGGCTAGGGACAAACCTATAGGCTATACATACCACTTGCGGACGGCGCGAGATCAAGTCACGACCTCAAACTTTCATCCAAATTTCAACCTACTTAGTGCCAGTCGCGCAACCCATTTTTGCCAGTACTACGATGTTTCATGGTTACAACTTATTGTTTTCTTCGCTTGTGGTATTCGCGACCTGCTATCATGAATTGACTGGTTCTTCGAAAAGGTATATCAAAGTGACCGGCGAGTGTCGACAAGGATGAACTTGATTCTTGATATTGGTAATACTTTCACAACCAAAGGAAATCGGTAACGTGGTAGGAACGCATGATGCCTGGTGGGGAGTGGGGGCGGTGTCCGTTTCCCATAACGCGAAAGCATCGTCCGGCAACCACAGGATCAATCCACTATCTTTAGCTTGAGCGCAGTCGCTGGCATGTGAGTTAAGTTGGTTTATAACAAACCCAAAATAAGCTTTCAAAAGTCCATGCCCAAAATAAGGCATCGGAATCCACGGACCCAGATCGTTACTTCATGTGGAAATGCAGAGGAGTACTCATTAACCCATCCGTCATTCACAATTTTCTATATAACGCCGCATAACAAAAGAAACAGGTTATAGCAGTCGTGGGAACGGCCCTCAGCAATTGGTTTGTGTTGTCGTACGAGATCATATGCTGGTGTTTCCAGACGTCATTAATTCATTGCCCAGTGCAGGGCTTAGCATTCGGATTGACAGGAAAAGTGGACACCCATGAGACTTTGATGGCACCATATGTGATGAGATGTAATAGCAGGCTGAGATGGAGATGTGATAGCAGCCTGACACGCCACATCAGCCTTCTCTTCCACAGCCTTCCGTCCCGTATATCATCGTGATCAAGTATGTTGTTGGTTCCCCATATATTCCACCACTCCTCGATATAAAACTGGACGAGTCAATTTCTTCATGATCATATTCAGGCTGAGCACCCACGGGCCTTGTGTCATGGAATACGCTTGGCGCTGCATCTGCTCACCAGCTTTATTGTTTGTTCCTCGATACTTCGTGTTGCATGCTGCACAGTACATCCGTGATGCCCAAGCAGTGTATAACAATTTACATCATGTGGACGACGGCAACGAGATACACGCTCACGAGTCCAGATGTAGATGTACAGAATTAGCGCCACCGGACATCACTTTTTCACACATCGCTCGCCCAGGCAATGCTCAGATAGAGCCTTCCACGTTACCTCGTGGGTGGAACGACGTGGATTCCATGTCGTACGGCCCCGCTTCCGAGCGCTTGATATGCTCCAATGACTCCGCTCTCAGGCAAATGGTGTTGAGCTGGGACACTTCTATCGAACATTGCTGCAAGATATGGGCTGTAACCGCTTCTATTGCGGGGACACTTCTTGTGTGAGTTATCATTGTCTATCGATATATTACTGCAGTCAATCATTAATGACTTACTCTCGTCCTGGCAGGGCATCTCCTCCTTTCCTCCAGATGCCAGGGACTAATGGCGATCCTCTCGTTCGCAGCCTTGTTTACCTCTTTCTTTCCCGTCTTGGTTCTGCCTTCCTGCTGGCGATCATACTTCTGTACTACTTCCGTAAAGACTCTCGGTCACGGACCAGTGCCTTCGCTTTGGCCTGGTACAAGGTAGAATGTTCTTTTGCTCCACGTCACCTATGGCTTGACCTTCATGTGGATATAGAACATCAAAAATAACCGCCAGACGTACTGTCATATGCCATGGGCTATCCTTGCTTGGCCACCCGTCGTGTTCATCTGGTAAATCGCCATATTCACCACCCTAGAAAGCCATTCACAAACATCCAGGGGCATTATTTTCCTTGTTCTATCCTTCTTCCTGGCTGTGTGGCGGACTGGGCTTTCTTCAGACTCACTGCCAATGGAAGATGCACATCCTCGAATCCTTCGTGTTGTCATCACTTCAATGTCGGTGGTAGACCTTGCGCATCTTGCGTGGCTCATATTCAAGTTAAAGAGTTATAACAATGACATATAGGCCCTTTTAGTTCGTTGCACCTTGTTCAATGAGCTTCTTCACACGCTTGTTTCAGTATTGATTAATGTATTGCGTTGAATGCACCTATCTTCTTTTCCTTGCCTTTTATATGTGTACTTACCTAAATACGTTCAAATATTTAAACCTTCATAATTCGTGTCATATCCTGGTATTTATTATTCTCCTTTAGCTAATGACGCATTCCAAATGTATTTTACTTTGTAGTCCTGTGCAGTGGGAGATGCGCCACTCACATCACTGGAGACAATTAATAACTTATGCTCGCGGTTCACACCGGCCCAATGTAAAGTGATCGATGTCCAAAGGTTTCTTATCAAGGAGCCTTCAATTCATCATGTTATGCAATCTAATTGGGCAGGGAGTTGACGTTTTATGTACACAAGACAGGAATAAGAGTGATTTGATTTGCAGTTAATTATGCTCAAGTGTATGACGAATCCTTCGCCAATGGAAGATCTGTATTCCTTCAAAATTTCTGTTCAATGTCGGTGACTGGCATCGGTACATTGGTTGCGTGGCTTGTCGAAGAATTTGTTTCAGAAGGTTCAGCTATAATCAGGCACAACCTACGGTGGCGCAAGCCCGAGTCGTCTGGACCTACCTTCCTATCAAGTTATATAGCACTTTATCGTTACGCGTTATTTACTGTCTTGTTGATGTATCTCATTGAACCCATTCGAACTGCAAGGTATTCCAGTATTCTTTTTTGATATTTGTACCTGTTTCGATTACACGCACTACACCAGCACTGAACCCTACAGGACATCTCTCCAGGCAGCAGCATGATGCAATTGTGGCGCATAAGTGACACGTCAGTGCGTCGACCCTGAAGTTTGTACGATGGTATTTTCTTCAATCAGTGTTAAACCTGAGTAATGTCTTCTTCCCTTGGCGCCCGCCTACCGCCTTTGCAATGGCATCCCTTACTTTCTGACCTGCTTCCTCGTCCGAATCCTTGGAGCTAATCGTCACAATTTCATGCGCGGGTTCTTTCAACTGCGCGACAATAAGCAACATTCGCACGGCTGGAATCGGCAACCCCATCTTACCTTCCCTTGGCTCATAAGATTAGCCAGGATCTGCATGACGCGGACGCGATCGCCGCGAACGGAGTTTTTGTACCATCTAGTTTGCCAGAAACCATGGCAAGTCAGGTTTTTAAAGATGAAAAGCGACGTTGGCAGTGACAACGGCTGTTTGGACATGGCACCATACGACACGAGGTGTGCGTCGTTTCCGAGGAGTCGCGCCATCTGCGTCGTCTCAGGACCACCTAAGGAACGTTAACTGGCTTCAGGTAGAATTTGGCAGAGTTCTGCCCACCAACACAATTCAGGCCGAGACGGATATCCTTTCAACATACGGTCAGGTATTTGTCAT
>JAGGAS010009537.1:2928-13088 GCA_017657355.1 Termitomyces sp. K1Ac | reverse complement strand
GAAACTGCTTTGCGCTTGTAGGGAGTGTGGCGCTGTGATTGCTTGGTACCAACCGAAGCTTTTCCATTCTTTCTGTTCGGGACATATCCATGTTTCCTCTTCCTGTGCCGGGTCAAACATCCAGGATCGGCTGTACGGAAATCGCAGTCTGGGCATGCATGGGGTTTCTCGCCAGTACTAGAGAGGATCAATTAGCAATCAGGGCGACTTTCGAGTAAGATACGAATGCTTACTGTGTGCAAAGATGGGTATTGAGGTTCGATTTTTGGAGAGTCTGATAAACGCAGCCTTCATAAGGGCATTTAAACATCCTGCTGGTTCGAGTCAATCAAGGGGCCCAAACTCATGCGAAGAATCGAACATACCTGGCGTCGCTAGGTTTGTGAAGCTGCTCGTGACGGGAGACATCGCCTTTATAGCGGATGATGATTCCGCATACCTTGCAAGGCTCGGTATTGATTTCTTTCTATCAACGAAATGAGTTGGTGATTATACTTGCGTCACAATAAAGAAACCCACAGTACGAGACATGATCCGATGATCAAGGAATAGAAGCACTGATTGGCGCGGGGCGGGGAGGACTTTTTCTGTAGTGTGGGCGGGGCGCCTTGGGATGTAGATACTCCCCGACGGCGCGTCCATTCTTATAGCAATCCCCCATCCTCAAAGGTCCTGAGCAGCAGGATTGGTGTTCACCCACTTTTTCGTGTTATTACTCTAAAAGGCGAGAATAAAGTCCCCTAGCGAGCCAATCGTCCCAGAGAGGCAGGAGGCGGCCAAAGCACAGCTGATTAAGGGAATAACGACGGATTGGATGAGCCCGTTTTTGTGAAAATAGCCTTTAAAGGATATTTGTTGGAGGACAATAGTTGTGTTTTCCAGACATAGACATCGGTGCGCAGGTGTCTTGTCCTCTTAAGGAAGGAACTCGACCGCTACGCGAAAATGCAAATTGCAACCAGCTGGTCGGTACATGAACGAACGTCATCCGGCAGAGCTCTTTGATGTGTCGAATTTCTTGGGGTTAGAATGAAGTTGGCCATGGATCTCGGCTTAGGACTCAGATGACAGAGACCGACAAAAAGAACTCTGAACAAGAGATTTGAGTGATGTGAGCCAGCAGTGACAAACAAACGCGTCGCGTCGCGTTAGTTTTTTTACGACGAGAGCTTTCGATACACAGGCTCAAAGCAACTTGAACTTTGACGTTCCCAGTATTCTAGATACCTGTAGTTGACATCGACCTCTGTCCAGAGCCAGGCCGGCATTTTCGTTGTATGAGTTACCAAACTCGATACTTTACCTACCTAGATCTCGGGCCCGCCGTGCTTGCAACGGCCCATACTTGATGGTTCTGAAGCAAGTATCTATTTGGTCTCGTTTCCTAGGCTACTCTACGGTACAAGGGACTCTATCCTAATACGACACCCTTTTCTGTTTACCGCCAGACCGCGTTTCCTCTCACACCACGCCCTTCGCGAACTGTTACACGAACACGTCGATGCGCTCCATCTCGGTATGTAGACTCTCGACTTGCGCTCCTTCCGATCCGTCTGTGGGTTTGGACTGTGAGGGGTGAGGGAGTGGCAGGGTTGATCTGACCCGCCGCTCCGATGTTCACAGGCCGTTTGTCGGTAGTCAAAATCTGACGACCCTCGTTGACTTGGACGTTCCGCGCGACCTTCAAGATGTTATCTAGTTCCTCAATAGTAATCATCTCAAATGATTTGCTCATCTCACGACGAAAACGAACCACCGAAGGACTCTGAGTATTTGGGCCTGATCGAAAATCTGAATCCTCAATAGCAGGGAGAACTTCCGTAGTCAACGATGCAATGATTTCTGCAGCCGATGGTCGTTGACAAGGATCCTTGTTCCAACAGCGTTCCATGCACAACCAGATCTCTTCCGTTAATCCCCAATCTGGCCACAATGGGTTTGAGGTAGGAGGACGCTTAGGACAGGCACCGGATCGGACTTGCAGCATAACACTCAAATCGTGGGAGATGTGTTCAAAAGGAATCTTGCCAGTGAAAATCTTGAGAAATTGAATATCGAACTTCGATGATTAGTTGCAAGAGAGAACATACCTCAAAGGCAACACATCCCAACGCATATACATCGCTTGCCGTAGTATTTTCTGGTTGCTCAAGTTGTTCCCCCAGCAAAAATAATTCCGGAGCTTGCCATCTGATCGTTCCACCCTTCGAAATCATATCTTTCGCTTTTGATGCTGATGAGATACCAAAGCCTGCCACAAGTGCTCGACCTGCCCCGTCAACGAGGATATTGGACTGTATCTATGTTACTTGCGGATGGTCGTAGAGAACACTTAAAGACTTACACCCTTAAGGTCACCATGAACTATACGAAGCCCGTGCAAGTACACAAGACCATTCCCAACATCGACTATCTGTATCAAGTTAGAATTGGTGGCGGAGCATGATATCGAGATAGACACACTAGTCTCCCTCGCGGAGCTGCAGGATGACTCTTCAGATAACTGTTGATGTCTCCGTTCTCCATCCACGTTGACACCATTGCAGTTTGTCCTCGGAAGCAAAATAAACCATGCATTGCAAGGACGTTTGGATGTGACAGTTGACTCCAGAGCACTGCTTCTTTTGATGTTTTCTGACAAGAGATAGGATTAGAGATCGATGACAGAACTTGAAGCTTGATATTCGACTAACTTTCAGCAGATGTTCGATGTTGCAAATACGAGAGAGTCGAATTATCTTCAAGCAAACCGCTTGGCCTTGAAAAATGGCCTTATATATGTTGGCAAAGCCGCCTGATTCAATTGGATTTTCATCTATCTGTCTAATACCTTGCAAATAATAGCACGCTGGATAAAGGCCCGATCCTGCCGAAAGTCTCTGCAATGCTACAATCAGGTCCGTGTAAAGGTCTGAGTCTAATCCAGGGGTATCAAGTATCTGATAACAACATGAGTGGAAAAACATAGATTTGTGCTTGATCTTACTTGTTGAAAAGAATCGAGAAGCTTCTGTACATTTGCTGGTTCACATCTTGCAAGGCACCGATCGAGTTCAGTGTCCTGTAGAATCAACTTGAGGCGCTCGAGGAGCGCCGCATGTTGACGACCCTCGTTGACGTTCCGTGCAACCTTCAAGATGTTATCTAGTTCCTTAATAGTAATCATCTCGAATGGTTTGCTCATCTGACGGCGAAAATGAACCGCCAAAGGACTGTAAGCATCTGGGCTTGCTTGAATATCTTCAAGAGAAAGAGGAACCGTAGTCAATAATGTAACGACCTCTGCAGCTGATGGTCGTTGAGAAGGATCCTTGTTCCAACAGCATTTCATGCACAACCAGATCTCTTCCGTTAATCCCCAATCGGTCCAAGACAGGTCTGAGGGAGGAGGACACTTAGGACAGGCACCGGCTTGGACGTGCAGCATGACACCCAGGTCATTGGAGATGTATGAAAAAGGAACTTTGCCGGTAAAAATCTTGAGAAATTGAGTATTGAACTTTGATGATTAGAAAGATAGTTGAACATACTTCAAGGGCGACACATCCCAACGCATATACATCGCTTGCCGTAGTGTTTTCTGGTTCCTCAGGTTCTTCGTCGTCATTGTTCCCCACCAACAATAATTCTGGAGCTTGCCATCTGAGTGTTCCACCCTTGGAAATACCTTTCGTTTGTGATGTCCAGGCAATGATATCAGGATCAGACACTGACGAGATACCAAAGTCCGCCAGAACCGCTCGACCTGCCCCATCAACGAGGATATTGGACTGTGTCCGTGTTATCTGTGGATGATTGTAGAGGACACATAAAGACTTACACCCTTCAGGTCACCGTGAACTATACGAAGCCCATGCAAGTACATAAGACCGTTTCCAACATCAACTATCTGTGTCATGTAAAATTGACGACGAAGCATGATATCGAGATAGACGCACTAGTCTCCTTCGCGAAGCTGCAGGATGACTCTTTAGATAACTGTTGATGTCTCCGTTCTCCATCCACGTTGACACTATTGCAATTCGTCCTCGGAAGCGAAATAAACCGTGTATTGCAAGGACGTTTGGATGTGATAGTTGACTCCAGAGCACTGCTTCTTTTGACGTTTTCTGACAAAAGATAGAATTAGAGATCGATGACGGAACTTGAAGCTTGATGTTCAAACCGACTTTCAGCAGATGTTCAATCTTGGATTTCTCATAGAGTCGAATTGTCTTCAAGCAAACCACCTGGCCTTGGAAAATGGCCTTATATATGTCGGCAAAGCCGCCTGCGGCACTGGGATTTTCATCTATCTGGTCAATACCTTGCAAATCGTAGCATGCTGGGTAAAGGCCCGATCTTGCCGAAAGTCTCTGCAATGCTACAATCAGGTCCTTGCGAAGGTCTGAGTCTAATCCAGGGGTGTCGAGTAGCTGATAACAAACATGAGTGGAAAAACATCGATTTGTGCCTGATCGTACTTGTTGAAAAGAATCAAGAAGCTTCTGGACATTCGCTGTTTCACATCTTGCAAGGCGCTTATAGAGTTCAGTGTCCTGTAGAATCAACCTGAGACGCTCAAGTAGCTTGCCAATCGGACTATAATGCAAGGTCTCCTAGTATCAGATATTGATATTTTCTGTAAGTAAAAATAGAACGTACTTCTGGTGCGACGGTAGCATTGGTTTGTATTCGAGCTTCAGGCAAAGCTCGATCGATTGACAAGCACAAACTGAAGAGGACGAGACTCGGGCTGAGGAATAAGTTCACCACTTGGTGGCAATTACTGAAGGGCGAGAAACTCAGGAGATGATGGATCGTTGGAACTTTGATGCCTTGGTGGTGTCAATGGTACGATGTGTGGTGCAATGTACTATTGGCTGTGTAGATGATTACGAGGCGCTCGGAGGCAGAATAGAAGGGATATTTTCGACTGATTGATGGGCACTGGTCATTGGGCACTGGTCATTAGGCACTGGTCATTGGGCAGCTACATTCATGAGATATAAGTAACCGAGTAAGTTTTCACATCAGGAAATTGGTCGCGGTTCATAGAAGACATTATGATCCATGGTAGCGTCCAAAGATCAATCTCGGTGTAAGAGGACTTGGCTCGCCGACAAAAGGAACTGAAGAAGAGATCATTTGGGTGATCTAAGTTCTAACCCAGCAATGACAAACAAACGCGTCGCGTCGCGTCAGTTAGAACTCCGGAATCAAAGCTAGCATTCAGGTGGCGAGTACTATTCTAGACCACATCTTACTCATCACCCGCATATTCAGGATTCCAATGTAACAATTCTGAGTCATTGGGCAGCTACATTCATGAGATATAAGTAACCGAGTAAGTTTTCACATCAGGAAATTGGTCGCGGTTCATAGAAGACATTATGATCCATGGTAGCGTCCAAAGATCAATCTCGGTGTAAGAGGACTTGGCTCGCCGACAAAAGGAACTGAAGAAGAGATCATTTGGGTGATCTAAGTTCTAACCCAGCAATGACAAACAAACGCGTCGCGTCGCGTCAGTTAGAACTCCGGAATCAAAGCTAGCATTCAGGTGGCGAGTACTATTCTAGACCACATCTTACTCATCACCCGCATATTCAGGATTCCAATGTAACAATTCTGAACCCGAGCCGTGTGTTAATATCTAAACCAATCAATTCTTCAAGTACTTACTTACTTAAGACCTACAACAACTGGACACCAACGCAAGCTCCCAAAAAAATAAGCGACTCAATCATTCTGTACTTTCGATGCGAGGCGATTGTTTTGGACGACAATCTTACGATTCCGCCCTAAGGTTATCTTATAGTGCCGTTGTATTGATCTATAATCCAGTTTGTACTAGATAGGCCATACATGGCAAGAAATTCGGACACAGCAGGCACGCAAGTCAAAGATCAGTTGTGGACGCAGCACAAACAGATCAGTCCCCAACAGTGAATATGATCGATGACCACTCAACTGAACGCGGCCCTATCAATGGGGCCATAAAGCGGCAGCTTCGAACGTATACTTGGATGTCCGGCTTAGCGACCGGGACATTCCCAGTATTTGAGACCACATTTTACATTCCATCCCTCATATTTACGAGCATTGTAATAAATTGTACCGTGTTAATAATCTATAATCGTGTCTAAACCAATATTATTCTTCAAGTAAGACCTACACCAATTAAGCACCAACGCAAACACCAAAGACGCAAACGACTCACTATACTTTGGACCACCCCCACCCTCTGGAACAGTCCACGTAATATCCTGCGTGGGGACTTTAACATCACACAACTTGCAATGTATACAATTCTACCCCCCCAAAAAAAATCAGCACAACCCTCCAAAAAAAAAGCATCAACCCCACCTGCGAATTAATAACCAACTTGACCCCATCCCACCCCTCCTTATCCCCCTTCTCCGCCTGCACATACTCATACACCCCCGCCGGACACGCACGCCCCAACAACCCCGCAAACTCACCCACATTCCTCCTCACATGCTCCCTCCTCCCCTCCTCCCTCGCGCCCACCTCCCCCACCTCCGCCCTCTCCACCTCTCCCCTCTCCATCTCCGCCACAAGCTCCCCCGTCCTCACAACCCTCAAATGCACCGGCTGGTCCTCCGCATGGTTCGTCCCCGTAAGCGCCACACTCGTCATCAAATCCGTCGACAGCGGCGGCTCGAACGGCGGGTACCCAATCTCCTCACACCCGCTCCGCGTGTGCGCCGCATCGAGGCTCCCCCCCTCGCGCTTGACGCGCTCCATCTCGTCCTCGGCCGCGTGGTTGAACGTCCACGGGCCGCGGCCGCGCAGGAGCAGGGCGTCGATGCCCGAGTACACGATCCCGCCGAGGACACCGAGCCCCGTGTTGAACGACGGGCGGAGGTTGCGCACCTCGCGCAGGTCGTCCCACACCCACGACGTCCGCAGCGCCTCGTCGTACCTACTCATATCCGCCGGCTCCGTGCCCGTGCCCTCCTTCTGCACGGCGTCGAACGCCGCCTCGGCGGCCAGCATCCCGCTCTTCATCGCGTTGTGCGTGCCCTTGATCTTGGCGATGTTCACGAAGCCCGCGGCGCACCCCACGAGCGCGCCGCCTGGGAAATGGAGCTTCGGCACAGACTGCATCCCGCCCTCGTTGAGCGTGCGCGCGGCGTACGCGAGGCGCTCAGCCCCCGCGAGGAGGTCGCGGTAGTACGGGTGGTGTTTCATTCTCTACACCCCCCCCTAATCAACATAGCTCTTCCTTTGTGCAACGCCACACTCACCTGCAACTCGCGATACGGCGACAAATACGGATTCTCATAATCCAGCCCAATAACCAGACCCAGCGAAACGAGCCCGTCACCCATATGATACACGAACCCCCCGCCATACGTCTTCATATCCAGGGGCCAGCCGAGCGTATGGACGACCTTCCCAAGCTCATGCTTAGCGGGATCAACGCGCCACACCTCCTTGAGCCCGATCCCATACGTCTGCGGCATCGCCTCCTTCCTCAACGCATACTTCTGAATCGCCATCTTCGACAGGGACCCGTGCGCGCCCTCCGCGAGGAGCGTGACTCGGGCGTTGAACGCCATCCCCGGCTCGAACGACGCCTTGGGCGTGAACCCCCGCGTGAGCCCGACCTCGTTCGTGATAACCCCACGCACGCTCTGCGCTTCGTCCCCCCACGGATCCAGCGCGTCTTTGTCTTTCGAGTAAAGCAGCTGCGCCGCCGCGAAGCCGGGATACACCTCGACACCGTACTCGTTCTCCGCAACCGCCGCAAGCCAGCGCGTAAACGCCGACAACGAGACGATATAGTTCCCCTCATTGTCCATCTGCGGCGGGTGAGGAATCGGGACCGAGAATTTCTCGGTAAAGAACCGCATGGACGAGGACGTGGCGGGCGTCGTGAGCGGGTGGTCCGGGAGCATGTTCCAGTTTGGGAGGAGCTCATCGAGGGCGCGGGGCTCGATGACTGCGCCCGAGACGATATGGGCGCCTGCCTCGCTGCCCTTTTCGAGCACGACGACGCGGATGTCGGTGCCCCTTGCGCGTTCGAGCTGTTTCAGACGGATGGCGGCGCTGAGCCCCGCAGGGCCTGCACCGACGATGCAGACGTCGACATCGTCCTCTGCGCGTTCTACGGTTTTTGGGTCAAAGAGGGCTCTGCGGGGGACAGAAGAGTGAAGGAGACGCGCGAGGCGTGGACGGAGCATATGGGAGTTGAGAGGCAAGATTAGTCAGACTTTTTTTTTTTTTTTTGTACTACGATGAGCCACTTGGACGCCGGGCAGTTGGAGGCGGTGGCGGCGCTGCAGGCGGTTGTGGACGGGACAGACGAGCAAGTCGCCATCGCCGTTCTCGACAGCGTTGGCTGGGATGTCCAGGTGAGCAGTTGGTCAAATGTCAAGAAATTTCGTTGACTGTATTATGTAGCGAGCAGTGGACCTCCTTTTCGTCGAGCAGCCCGTCGAGCAGCACCGTTTCGACATTGACGAGAGCGAGGTGCGCATGCCACGGCCGTCGTTCGCATTAAGACCTCTGCTCGCTGTATTTGCCGTTCCGCTGCACATACTCTCAAACATCTTCCGTTTCGTGCTCGGTCTCTTGCGTATCCCTGTGCCCCAGTTCCGTTTCAGCGGCCTCTCGTTCTACACGCCACGGCCTCGGCGCAGGTTTGGTGGACCCGACCGGTGGGTGCGTGAGCTGGAAGAAGAAACAGGCGCAGTCAGCATCAGCAGCGGGAAGAGCACCGCCGTCGACGTTGGCCGTGTGCGGTTTGCAGACGACACCAAGGTGTTGCCTGATTTTACACTGGGCAGCTACGACGAGGCACTGCGGACGTGTGAGCGGGACGCGCGCATTGGGTGCATCGTGCTGGTCAGCGAGGAGCACGACGACGTCGCGGATTTCAAGCGGACGACGCTGACGAACGCCGAGTTTGTGCGGATTCTGTACGACAACAACGTCGTCGTCTGGGGCGGCGATGTCCGCGACTACGAAGCCTACAGCGGTAAGCGATATGTTTTTTGTGTTATGTTTTTATTTTATTCTCCACAGCCGCAGAGAAACTCCAAGCAACGACATATCCATTTGTCGCATTTCTCGCCTTGCAGCCTCGTCGCAACCCTTCGTCGTCGTCGTCGTCGTCGTCGCCGGCGCTGACTGTTCTCTCGCGACACCAAGGCCGTGGAGCGACTTCCGCCTCTTCACTCTCAGCACACCTCACCACGCAGCTCCTTCCACGCATAACGCCGTTCCTCGCGCGCATACAAGCGCAGAACGCCGCCCGCGACCGCGACCGCCTCCTCCGCTCAGAGCAGGACGCCGCCTTCCTCGCCACCGCCGCCCGCGACCGCGCACGCATAGAATCCAAACTCGCTGCAGAGCGCGACGCCGCCCAGCGCATCGCCGACGCCGAACTACTCCGCCAGAACCAGCTTGCTCGCGAATCCTGGCGTCGATTCACCCGTCGCACATTGGCGTCCTCGTCTTCGTCTTCTTCTTCTGCTGGCCAGCTGCGCATTGCTATCCGCCTACCAGCCGGCGGACGCATAATCCACACATTCCTCCCTACACAGACTCTCACATCCCTCTACGCCTTTGTCGACGCCCAACTCGTGCCTTCCTCGCTATCTCCCTCCGACGACCCCGAAACCTCACCCGACGGTGACACATACGACACCGTCAACCTCGAAGCGTGTCTTGAATCCCAACTCGCCGCTACACCAGACTGGTGGGGCTTCCAGCTCGTCTCTGCCTATCCCCGCAAAGAGATCCCCTGGGTCCTCGGCACCCGTCTCGGAGACATAGACACACTCAAAGGAGGCAGCCAGCTCGTCGTCGAAATGACAGGGACCCCAAACGACAGCTACGACACTGAAAGCGACGACGAGTAGACTACCCACTGTGTATTTATATAATTTATTTGTGTATAGACATATATCGTTTCTACGTAGTACGCTCACCACCCCGCCCCGCTCTGCGGACTCCCAGGCGTCGGGCTCGGTATACTCTGCGGCATAACCGTGCTTCTCGGCGCCCCAGGGAGAACCATCTCCGTCTCCTTCCTCCACTCAATCTTCTCCACCCGCACCTCGCCCTCTATAAGCTGGTAAACATACGTCACGATAACCGGGCCCTGGATATCCATAAGCGCAAACGACGGCGTCGGGTCCCTGCAT
>JAGGAS010009536.1:0-13122 GCA_017657355.1 Termitomyces sp. K1Ac | reverse complement strand
TATAAGACAGATACATATGGAGAAATTATAAAATCATTCATACTAGGTAGATCTATCAGATCCAAGCTTACCTAAATGTAGCGTGAGGCTACCAAAAGCGGTAAATGTCACGTCACACGAGAGAGACTTAGAGTTTCGCGAAAGAACTGGGGTAAGTCCTAGATTGCGAAAAGCTGGCTACTCGAGTATAGGTACAGCCTTTATATACGAGAGTAGCTGATTAGATAAGTATTTCAAAAAAAACGACATAGGGTCGATGACAAGCGTAAATGATAGTGACAGTCACGGAATCCCTACATGCGCCCTCCAGACGAGGTCGACGTGAGTGGCGGAGTCTCGGCTTCATGATAGAAAATAATAAAACGAGAGGGAATTAAGTGATTGGGTTCGACTCTTCACATTAAGAAGTTTGTAAGGAATTCGTCGTTATCGAGGTTATCTCCGGGTAAAGAAGAGTTGGCCATCGCGACATCGGGGTCAGGGATAGGGCTATTAGGATTTTGATTCTGATTGGAGGGGCCAGCGACAGCGTTGTCGGCGTTAGCGTTAGCTGCAGTGCCTGCAGGTGCCGCGGGACCAGTTCCCAACCCGAACAGTTCGGGATCATTAAAGAAGTCCTCAACGTCAGAATTATTAGGTGGCGGGCCCGCAGGCAAGTTAGGAGGTGGAAGAGCCGGTGGAGGTGGGAGGGGATGGTCAGCCGGCAAATGAGGAGGGGGAGCGCGAGGAGGAGAAGGTGGTGCCATAAAAATATCCCCGTACCCCTGGTCATAATCAACTTCCTGCCCATAACCAAACATAGCCCCCTCCTCTCCTTGTGCGAACGCGCGTTCCTCGTCACGCCGCTGATAATAGGTGTTACGACGGTGGATCTCGTCGAACGGTCGATCCATAGCAATCTGGATAAGGCTAAGCTTGCGCGGGTCAATATCGCCGCGCGAAGTGAGGATACCCAGGAGGACAAGTTCTTTGTATCGTTCTCGCTCGAAGAAGTGGGTGTAGATAGAGCCGGGGGGGACACGGTGCTCGGGGAGCTTCCAAACCTTGTTGGTCGGGTCGTATTCGCAAAGGCGATACTTATATTCTTCCTCCGGTACCGAGTTAAAAAATCGAGCAAACGAGTTATAATTCATGGGAGGTCGTAGGGCGGAGCGACGAGGCTCGGGGGTCACGATGATAATGTCGCTATAACGCAGAAACATAGCGGCCTGATTAGGGTGAAGCCACACGCCATGACGGGGATTGCCATCGCGGGAGAGTAGGAGCATCTGAGATTCCTTGATCTGTTTAATGTGGGGGTGACGAGGCAGGGTGTTGACGGTAGCCGGGCGTCCCTGCTGTCGTCCTTGGCGATAATGTCCGCGTCCTCGAGCTCCTCCGCGCATCATGATGGGATGGATCGCAGAGAGGGATAAAGAGTCGAAGGAGGGGGAGGAAGGAGAAGGATAGGGAGGGGAAGGTTTTAAAGCGGTTGTCGCCAGCGTTCCCTCCCTGGGTGTAGCCGAGGCTTGCAAATTTCCGAGGTACACTTGAGGGTCGTCAATTGGTGGCGCTCCTTTTCCTTCCGATAATTCTGAGATATTGTCAATTCCCAACAAATCAAAATAGGGTCCTAACAGATTAAGGTCTTTGGCCTGGACGTAAGTCAGCCAAGTCTTGTCTCCGGCTTTCCAAAGAGTTTCGAATAAGGCACGGGTTTTCGCGCCTTTGTGCGCCACTATGCGATCTGCGGCCCATTCGTCCGTGTCTTCGCCAGTAATCTGAGCGTCCAGTCTCCCGGGGAATAGTCGATCATCGCTGGGTTTATGGATACGGAGCAGTGACGCATGGAAGACGTCATGAACACCCCTCTGTCTCATGCTTGAGGGGATGTTGACGCGGTAAGAGTTATTGCCAAAGTCATAAGCGATGGGATAGGGGCCGACATACTTAGGTACCCATTTACGAATTAACCCTTTCGGAAAGGTGAGGTTCTTGGTCGACAGGTACACCAGATCCCCGGTTCTAAAAGGAGAGGGGCGGCGTCGTCGGTTGGCGTCACGCGTTTGCCGGATTCGGGCTGTAAGTATACTATCGTGGGCGATCATTATTGCGGTGCGCAGCCGCTGAGCGAATACCCTAACGCCCGGATAATCCTCGGGTCGAGACTGCCTCCATACCATGGGTCTAGGGATCCGCCCAGTATTGAGAAAGAAAGGAGAATATCCGGTACTGTCAGCCCTGGCCGAGTTGATGGCGAATTCGATAGCGGGTAGCTTGGATACCCAGTCCCGTTGTCGTGCCCCAATACATTGTCTTATCATCTGATTCACAGTTCGGTTAGCCCGTTCCGTGGCTCCGTCTGACTCGGGGTGATAGGCCGAGGACAGGCGCAGCTGTGTGCCGATTAGTTGATGCAAGTGAGACCAAAACTGGCTAGTGAAGTAAGAATCGCGGTCGCTTACGATTGCTCGAGGTAGCCCATGGTGTTTGTATACTTCTGCGAATATCATCTCCGCCACCTGTCGAGCGTTATAGTTATCTCGGCTGGGGATCAAGTGAACCATCGCGGTTAGGTGATCAATGATAACGGTGATCGTATCGAATGTCGCGTTCCTATCTTTTGATTCGGGTAGAGGTCCAACGAAGTCAACACCAATGACCTCCCAAGGCTGGGTAGGGGCTTCAAGAGGGTTGAGAAGGCCGTAGGGTCTCTGGTTAGAGGGTTTACTTCTTCTGCATGTGGCGCAGGTATCACAAAAAGCCTGAACATCGTGAGTAAGGCTTTTCCACCAAACCAAATCGTGTAGGTATAGCAGGGTCTTACGGGGACCTAAGTGTGCCAATAGGGAATGAGCTTCAGAAATTACTATCTCCCGAATGCTTCTCCCGTTGATCATTATAGAGGGAATGCACAGCCGTTTGCCATTGGGGGTTTTAAGGTATATCAAGTCGTCTTCGATCACGAAATTCTTGTAGTGTCGGGGGTTATCCGCAATTTTCTGGAACAACGGGTCCTCCTTGTATCGTCCACGGATACTGACTTTGAGGTCTATGGGATCTCGCCCATTTTGGAGTAACTCATCAAGAGTAAGGGGGGATAGATCATCAAGCAACTGGCCCAGCTGTTGGGATTTCGAAGCCAATTCTCTGTCCAATAGGCATTCTTCGGTAGTCGGATCTACGTGGGCGTCTAGTAGGCGCGTATTGACTTCGTTGATTCTGTTTACGGGTTTGCGTGCTGGCAATCTGATGGTAAGCTTCTTGTCTAATTCGTTCCCTTGGGGCCCGCCCTCCTTTCGTTCCCTTGGGCCATGGAGGACGAAACCTCGAGTCATCCTAGCCGCAAATTCCTTGGAAGTCTCGGGTCTCCCAGTCTCGGGGGGTTCTGGGGTACGTTTATCTTTTATGGATGTCGGTCTTTTCATTGTCGGTTCTACAGCACGAGCCTTCCCCGTGTTTCTGCACTCGCCTTCGCGTACTGCGTGTAACCCCAACGATTCACTCGCGCCCTCCAGTCCCACGAGTACAGGCATAGTTATTAAATGTTGGCCCAGTGAGTCGTTGTTTATCACATCATGGTATGTATATTCAGACCTTGCTCGTACAGTACCAGGTTCATCGTTGCTGTATAGTCTCGATAGCGCATCCGATAATATGTTGTCGGCGCCAGGGACATACACTATCTCAAAATCGAATTCCGATATTTTTTCCATCCACCGTGCCTGCCTTCCAGACAAGTTTTTCTGGTTTACAAGGTGGATTAGGCCCTTATGATCTGTGTACCAGGTGAACTTCACTCCCTGAAGTATGTCCCGGTGTCTAAGCATTGTCTCAACTCCTGCTAGCATCTCAATTTCATGTACCGGATAATTCTGCTGAGCAGGATTTAGTTTTGCCGAAAAGAAAGCGGCCACTGTGGCGGTTTTCCAATCACGGCCTTGGCTCACAACACCCGCGATCCCTGTACAACATCCATCCGTCACCACATTGACAGGCTCGGCATCAGCCTTGTAATTTAGAGGTTTGCGATGATGGTCTCGGCAGGTGGTCGCTAACCGTTTAATATCCTCGAAAGCCCGCTGATGCGTATATTCCCATCGGTATGGCACGGTGTCTCCTGTCAAACCATGGAGAACCCCCATGGGTATCCGGACCCGATCTATGTCGTCCGCTAGGTATCCGGCGGCGCCTAGGAAACCTCTTAATAGATCGCGGTTAGTAGGAGCTTTCCACTTGGTGAGCGCATCAACTTTATCTGGGTCCATCTTAATTCCCTCATCATCAATTACTCGTCCCAACACCTTCATCTCAGTGCACAAAAACTTCAGTTTTCGTTCGCTTAAGTAAAGTTTTTCTTTCTTTAGAATGTCAAGGACAATTTTAACGTGTTCAACGTGTTCCTCCAGGGAGTTAGAATATATTATGATATCATCCAAATATACATCCATAAATCGCCCCAGATACGACGCAAATAAGAAATTCATCAAAGCTTGATAGGTGGCAGGGGCATTACAATCGCCTTGTTGGACCACGTGGCTGATAATATTGCCGTCGGGGGTAGTCACCGCAGTTCTGTGAACATGTTCAGGTATAATTCTAATTTGTTCATAAGCGTCCTGACCATCTATGATAGATCGATATCGGGCTTTTGCAGTGCGACGAAGAATACCATCAATGTCTGGAAGCGGAGAAGATTTCTTGACTGTATTGGCATTACGAGCCCGTAAGTCACTGACTATACGCAAACGAACCGGCTCACCTGACTTCCCAGGTTTCTTCAAGAACATCATGGGAACTGCGTTCCCGGCCGTAGTTACTTCCCATCTGCCCGTTGCCACATAAGTCGCCCGTTTCTCATCCCATTGAGGTTTGAGAGCCTCTGGACATCGTGACGGACGCCACGGGTATATCTTTGACTCGTCGATTAAAGGAATTTCATGGTTGATCGCCCGTAACGGAGGTAAAGGGGTCTCCGCCGCTGATCTGCACAGTGGTTTGGCATAGTGGCGTAGCTGATTACGTACGCGCTCGAGTCCATCCTCGTACAAATTCATAGCCCGCGAAGATAGGCGGGCTACCCCACTGCCTTCGGTCAGCGGAACTGGTTCATTGCTGCCGATGATAACTCGAGGAGGATTCAATCCGAATGAGACCTTATGCTGGTGAATCCACGGGGTTCCAAGGATCACATCGTATCCGTTTAGATTCATGATGTCGAAGTATCGAGGCCCCGATATCTTCTGGTATTCAAGACCAACAGTAGTTCCGAAGTTGACCTTGGAACGAGATCCTTGGACCGCTAGCTGGACAGGGATGGAATCCTTTAATTCGACTTTGCGGACTTTCAGTTGCTCGGCCACCGTACTAGACATGAAGTCGCCGAGCGATCCAGAATCGACAAGAGCTCGGACCGGGTGACCCTCGATTTTGACGACAATAACTAGAGGCTTAGGAACCAGGCGCTGTTCAGTCCTTCTGCGAACGTTGTGGCGTATCAAGTGAGGGTAAGTCCCTGCTTCAACTTGTTGGCCATTTAATTCGAGGCTCTCTATATCATTGCCGCGGGCCGAACGTCTGGTCCTGATGGCATGCATGATTTCGCGGATATCGGGCCCTAGCTGGCTCAGGGGGCGTAACTCGAGTTCGTGACTGAGTGGTCGCAAGTGATCGAACTCCTGATCCCCAGGATCGTTGCTATATTCCTCGTTGTTCGGTTGGGGATGATGACGGTCAGTGTCCAGAGTTTCCACTTTTTGCTTGTACCAGCTCACGATATCGAACATGGGGTTGTGGAGTCTTCCATATTCAAGGTGGGTTTCCAGTACTAGTGCCGCGTCGTGTATCTCGTAATAAGGGTTTTCGTTCGGTTGACGCAGGTAAATTCGGAATCGGTGTCCAGTCATCGGTATGCGTTCTCCCGCGATGGGTACATATGGGGATCCCAACTCCAATACCATAGAGGCATTCCACGCCCATACGTCCTCCGCCAGTGTGGTGCGGTACCAGCTACGCCGAGTCATCGGTACGCGTGATTCCCTCGCGCATTGTGCGGCGTACCACGTCCCGATCTCATATCCCGTCTGGGCGACTAGGCCGATGGGCACCATGAAATCAGTGCCCCGTACCTGATCCCATAAAGACATCTCCAGATCGCTGGTGTCGTACGCCACGAATCGTTGCCCCTTATATTGCAGGCAGTTGGCGGGGTCCCCAGGGTAAGGCTGCATGAGCTCCAACATGTATTCTAACTTACGGGCGGTGGCACTCCCCAGATAGGGAGGAGGGCCCCGAGATTTCTCCGCCTGCCACAGCAGAAATAGTTTAACCTCGGAACTTGCCACATCAAAGTTGTATGCGCCTTCTGCCCAACCAAAGTTCATGGGTGGGCCAGTAATGACTTCTTCGAAGAAGCTGTCCTGTAGAGGGTCCTCGGTGGCTCCAGAATCCACCCAAGCCCGTCCCGAATCGTCAATGAGGCGAGGGTGCTCGTTGCGAGGTTCGAGAGTTGGCTCTAGGTCTGCTTCATAATGGTGGCTGAGATCCGGTAGGCTCTCATCGTCAGAGTCGGGCTCTCCTATCGTTGTAGACATGGAGATCAAACCTCCTTCGGTACTAGTAGGCCTGGCTCGAGGACAGGGGGTGGGAGAGTGAGGCCGATGCCATACGCATGCATCGGCCAGGTGAGCGCGATACTTGCCGTTCCATCGATCAGCTCCGTCGTTCTCCACCTCCTCTTCTGAGTCCGACGCAGACTGGAGTTCGGGTAGGTCGTTATCACTATCATACCCCAACTCCTCGTCCATTGAGAATACAGGATCCAACTCGACGTCCCTAGAGCTACCCTGTAGGAAGTCACCCAAGTGCATAGCACTGACTGTGAGTCCTTGGGTAGTGTTGCCCAAAGCTTCGTCTCGATGTCTTTCAATCTCTTGAAGGTCGACCCGAATGCTGTTGGATTTTAGCCCCGGGGGTTTACCCGAGGACGACTTCGCTGTCTTACTATGAGGGCAATTTCGAGTGAAGTGGCCCCTCTCGCCGCACGAGAAGCATCGGTTCTCAGCCCGATATTCTGACATTTGCTTGTCAGTAAGTCCAAACGACTGCTCGGCTCGCTTGTCCTGAGTTTTGGGTGGTCCAACCTTCAGTTTATGCGGGTTAGTGTTGTTAGGGTTGCCTCGTACCGATGAGAATCCCGGGGTGTTGTTGGTATGCTTCCGTTGAGGGGAGCGAGAGCGGTGACGTTGATATCTCCCTCCGCCGGACTTCGAGTTACCTCCACTACCGGGCTTGTGCGATTTGGTGATCCTGGAAGACTGCCCGGAGTCTCCCCTCGAGTCGTCGATGTATACATTGTCCGCGCGTTCAAGGAATTGGGCCTGCTTCACGACGTCCTTCCATTTCGAGACTTCAGGGTCCAACCCGGCGCGGTACAACCCTTTTCTGATTGAAGGTCGGAACCCATGGAAAAGCTTGACTACCTTTTCCTGTCTACTGATTGAGCCCACGTAGATAAACAGTTCCTCGAGTTCGGCCACATATTCGCGAACGGTGAGGGTTTTTCCTTGTCCTAGATCGCGGAGCTTGTTTCGCTGACGGTTCCGAAAATCGATAGGGAAGCATTCATTGAATAGCTCCTTGAAGAACTGCTCAAGGGTCCACTTGCGGGGACGCCTCAAGACTTCACGCGAGTAGAAGGTCCACGCCTTTCCAGTCAAGAAACTAGCCACGACTGTGATGTGGCGGCGTTGTTCGACGTATCCATCAGTAAGGTACGTGGAGCATTGATTTATAAACTGCATAAATTTCTGTATATCAGAGGACCCATCATACTTTTCGGGCGGGATGGGTTTGATTGTAGACGTATGAGGGCGGCGCGAACGACGGGACTTGGATTTCTTGGACTTTCGGTGTTTACGTCCTTTCCGCGACTTGTCGTGGCGCACCTTCCTGCGCTTGCGTCGTCTGGCCTCATCGTCATCGTTAGATTCGTTGTCAGAACCGTCGCCGGAAGATGAGGAGGATGAACTGTCCGAGCTGGAGGAGCTACTTCCCCCAGACGGTTCCCCTTTACCATCGTAAGAGCTGTCCGAGCTATAGCTGCTTTCACTGCTGTCCGTGGAGTAGTCTGGATCAGAGTCGGACGAATCTTCGTCGTGCTTGCGTCCGATTTCGGTGAAGAGTTTCCCTAGCGCGCTCTTCTTCAAGATCTGGTTGATAGGGCGTAATACGCCGCCGGCGTCTAGGCTCTCGGGGGCGGGAGATGCTTTGCTCGATGCTGGGTCAGTCATCCCCTCCATCCTATCGGCCAATTCGGGTGAGTACTTATCCTTTTTAGACTTGCGAGTCCTAGACTTAGACTTCTTCTTCTTGGAAGAGCTAGCCTTCTTACGCGCAGGTTCCGGAGCCTCCTCGTCGGCGTCCCAGCCGGCATCGCGAAGCTCCTTCTGGGTATTGAAGGTCTTAAGGATATCTCCCTGAATTTCGGGATCGAGGATATCTCCTGCCAGGTCAGCCTGTCCCCAGTTACCCGGGTCGGCTCCCTTACCTTTGCGGATACGGTCACTATCGTTGACCTCCTCATCCTCAGGTTCGGTCTCAGCATAAGGGGCACGTTTTGTATTGACGTGTCGAAGGTCAATACGACGATGTATATTGGTTGTCTTATCACGACCAGCCTTATCTACTACATGCTCCCGCTCGAGACTCTCCATCTCCCTCACTCGTCGGCGGGGTTCGGACTCCTGTAAAGGCTCGCTACTGAGCCTGGTCAAGGCTGATTCCGACGCGGAACGAGGGCGCCCTCCACGCGGAATCCCTGGGACTCTAACAGGGGGTATCTTCTCCCTGCGACTGGACGTCGCAGGGGGCCCGGGCTCCTCGAGCGCGGGCAGGGGCACACCTTGGGCGAGGCCCTCAATGTCCCCGTGCGTGGTCCGACCGGATTCACGCACGCTCTCCGCCGTGTCCCCGACTGTACCAGTTTCCTGGTCAGTCCGTCCACGGTTTCGAGTATGGTATCTATGCAGATTGTTGTTAACAGACATTTGGAATATAGTGACTCACGAAATGGGTAATCCTAGGTTGATCAGACCGAGAGAGTTCCACAGTGCGCAAGTCGAGAGTTTACTGAAGAGTAAAGGACTTTTAGAAGTTCAAAATATGTAGCGTGAGGCTACCAAAAGCGGTAAATGTCACGTCACACGAGAGAGACTTAGAGTTTCGCGAAAGAACTGGGGTAAGTCCTAGATTGCGAAAAGCTGGCTACTCGAGTATAGGTACAGCCTTTATATACGAGAGTAGCTGATTAGATAAGTATTTCAAAAAAAACGACATAGGGTCGATGACAAGCGTAAATGATAGTGACAGTCACGGAATCCCTACACTAAATCAGTTATGTTTTTTGATGCTGAAAACAAGGCCCAAGGGCCAAGATCGAGAAAATGATAACTAGGTACACAAGTATGTATGCACATCACGATAAGTAGTATTTCAGATATGTAGTCATTAGATACATTCCTCCTTCATTAATTTACCACGAAAACGATAATACTCAAAGTACTCAGCTGAGCGGCAGTGAAGTGACGTGATATCTAACTTCAGAGTACATAGAAAAAACTGCCCTATGTAAAGGACCTGAGATAGTCAGACCTCGGGGGGCCCCTTGATCTTTAACCACCACGTGCACCACTAACACTGGTTGCCGCAACCGCGCCTGACACGCCGGTCTGCACTTTTATCCTCTAACCGAGGGGTAGCCTAACAGGCCGATCACTACAGCCCCCCCCAGCCCACCTCTGGCGCTGGAAGGCCCTCAAGGAGGCCGAGGACGCTCTCAAGAGCGACTCCAAACGCAACCACCCCCCAAAAACTGTAGGAACCCAAACATTCATATTCCGTCACACACTAACCCGAATAGACTCGGAACACACACGGAATCCAACAGTTTCCGTTCTAGGTAACAACCCAACGTGAGCACACCCCAGAACATGGGCAAAGACCAACTGAGTCCGGCGCCCCAGGTAACCCTCGCTCTAAGTACCCCCCCGAGGCACCACATCGAATGCCAACGAAATAAACGTATACCTCGGAAACCTAGGGTACTAGGGACGAGAACCGCGAACCGACTACGTCAGTATTACACATAACCGAGGCTAGACCCCACAACGCCACCCGACCGAAGCTGAGGAAGAAACTCCTACGGTCGCCGCTAGGGTCTTTAAAAAAAGAGAACTACTGAGCCCTAATCCTAGACGACATTATGCCTACTGTAACCTACTGAGACTGCAGTGACATGACTGTACCTTAGACCATATGCATACTATAACGTGCACGAAAACCTATGCCTATGCTATGCGTTACCTGCCAACATCCTCTATGACTTGCCCCCACAACCTCCCTATCCAAGGAACACACTAGGTACCCCTCCATGAATCCTGAGCGGAGTCTGAACCCCAATTGCGGGACCTATTTTCCCCCTCCGCCATAAAAAAGAGAAAATGACTCCTAGACGCCTTGTCTACCGAAACGTCCACCTCAAAATGTCGGAAGGCAAAGAAGGGACCCAAAACAACTCTACTCACGCTGGGTGGAGAAAGTACGGGATCCCTCGAACATCCACCTTCGACCTCCTCCCCCCAAGACTAATAAACACCGACCTCGAAGACCCCACCCCCCAACCTGAATCCGATGAAGACAACATATCGGACACCGACTCTTCCAAAGACCCTGCAAAACGCACCCCCTTCATCGTATACGCGGAGAGAACGCTCTCTCCAGCGAGCCTGTTCCACAACGTCGTCGAATGGACAGTACGAAAATTCTCAATCGATGATAACCCACCAAACGACATCCGAGACCTAAGGGTGGGTGATGAGCTCGATGCGTACTGGACCCCACAAGGGGGCGATGGAAATAGACGCTGTACCCGCCTCACCATCACGGAACCAGTGGACGCAAAATATAATACCCCAAACCTCCACTGGTACCTCATGTGGGCGAAGAGAGAATATGCCGGGGGATACGGCATATCGAGCACCTGGTCAATCGTCCGAGTCCCAGCAGACTGGATAAGCGGAAACCCGGATTTCGTAACCGACTACAAACAAGGACTCACGACCTGCATGTCCATTCAACCCTTTTTCGTCGGCCAGACCAACGTATATGAAACACCCGGACTAAGCACACCCGAGATCTCATGGATTAGAGACGTCGCATTGGCGAGAAAAATATTACGGTAGATACGACACACGGAGGAGCGAGAGAAGGTACAAAAAGCCCACACATATGCACCCCACTCCATTAAATACTCCCAGAACTTAAACTAAGCGCAACGATGGTATAAACATCTACGTGTACAAATTTAATGTTCTATGCCGGAGACCTACCTAAACCAGACCAATAAAAAAAACCCCACACGTGACTAGAGAGCACGAGCCAGGTACCTGCACCCCCCCTCTCATTTGAGAACCCGATCCCCCCGACCACATGAGGAACGCACGGAATTAACGGAAACTCACGTCGCGGACAATATATCAACGCCGGCCCATCGATAAAAGGGAGCCGACCAACTCATTTACGAGACATACTAAAACTGCTACACCCACGCTCACGAACTCACTCCTCGCGAATACGTATGCCTGCAGAACCCGAACCAAGGAAGCGTCCCCAGACGTCCAGCCCGGAGAAGCAAAGTGGAGTACGAAGCCACGACAAGAAGAGGGGAAGAACCACTCCTGCATCCCCCACAGGCTCAGACATGGACGAATCCGAGGACGACAATGCATCCACCGGTACAGCACCCGGCCTCCCAATCCCCCCACCCAACTTCTCCCAACTCTACATCTCCCCGGGGCCGCACCAGCCAATGGAAGAGGACGTCACTCTCACACAACCGCCTCGCTCCGCATCGGGGAAAGCAACATCGTACGGATATGACGTCCCCCCCCACATGAACTCTGGCTCGATCTACGACATTGGATCCCCGTCTCCGGCATACACGAACAGCCAGATGAGACCATCCCTCCCACCCTCGCCCCAACCATCCATAGCAAGATCACTCATCTCAAACACGTACGCCCGCGGCAAATACTACAGTCTCCCGAAGAACCTCGTTCGTACCCCCACCCCGGTCGGTGGCTTCCCCACCATCCATCTGTCGACCCCACCTTGGTTCAACATCATAAAGGAACAGAAGAAAGCCTTCGAGGAATACCCGGAACCGAAATTCTGGGTCCGCGAGTGGCAAGCCAGCAAAGAGGCAGATCTAGTAGCCACCAAGGAAGCCCTGCGCGTACTCATCTACGAGATGACCGGAGAGAAGGCCAAACTGTCCTCCCCCCTGCAAGACAAAGAGATAGCCTCGAAGCGCAGGGCCGAACGACAAAAACCTCCCTACCACTTCCTAGTATCCAACATCTCGGAGCGCGCTGGCGACATTATCCTGGGATACCCGACTATCTCAACTCCAAGAGTGTCGGCCTTCTTCCTACCATACGCCCCCCCTCCCCCGCGCTTCTTCTGCACGATTGAGGGGTTCACGCTGAGCATAGGCGACCCTGAATCGATAGCGGAATCCGAAATGGTCGCCACAGAGCTAATCCGAACCAAACTCAAAGAAAACGAAACCTTCGTGAACCTCCTTACCAGCAAACTCCCTGACGACGGTACATCCCAGCACAATACAGACCCCGCCATGGGGATCCTCGGGTCGATAGAGGTCAGGCTGGTAAGAGGAGAGGAAGCGGTAGAACGAGTAGTGAGGTACGGCGGAAAGAAGCCTACCTGGAACATCTATCTCCCGATCTCACTCCCGATCCCATGGCCCAGCTTTTTCGAACTTCTACACGCATTTCAAGAACTCACCTTCATAGACCTAGACTACGGCAAAGCCTCCCCCGTCAACGAAGAAAACCGCCTCCACTGTTTCAATTGCAAAGGAGCAGATCACAACCCACCCCAGTGCGCGTACCTCAAAGTTGCCGGATGGTATGGTAGCACCCCGGACGAACCCGTCATCGAAGAGACAGCCGAATTCGCAACCTCCTCGACCAATAACGAAACGGATGGTCGCGGCAGGGGTAGAGGAAAAGGCAGAGGTGGACCACGGGACGGAAACAACAACAGGGGGAGAGGAAACCAGAA
>JAGGAS010009535.1:0-13173 GCA_017657355.1 Termitomyces sp. K1Ac | reverse complement strand
GTCATTTTCGCAGACAGTGTCGTGGACTTCGGGTGCCCCACAGCCGTCGGTGAACCACGGGAAGGGAATATACTGGACTGGAGTTTCACCTTCATAGAGCGATGGCCTGGCAGTCAAGAGATTATCGTAGACGACGGCAGCGGCTGAAGGACTTTCTTGGGATGACAATGCAGAATTGCCTTGGACCCAGTCGAGTTGAGGATCAAGGTCGATGGAACTGAGCTCCACATGTGGAGGGGCCGAGCGCTGACGAAGGGGAACAGGGGAAGGATCTTCGAAATCAACGTCGACGACGATATCTTCGTGTATAACCTCTTGTTCGTCTAGTGTATATGTAGCTGACACAATTTGAGTTTCTGATACATTTGATTTGAAGGAGAATTCAGGTATGATCGTAGTCTGCCAGACCTGCGGGGGACAATACATCAAGACACAAAACGATCGCGAAGAAGACATGAAGTATGGACTGACATCTGTGTTCAACGCCCGAGGAAAAAAGTCCAAGATACCAGCATGCCTCGATGCGAAAGGCGATCGAGAATGGGTGTCAGCCCAATCACTCAGCAATTGATCAGACGGTAATATGTTGAAACTTCCGTCGCCACCCGTATTGGAGGCTGAAAAGAAGGGGGTGTTCGCCTGATGGACACAGAAGGTGTTTGAATCGAAAGCGGAGACTGTTTGACTAGCTAGTCCGAAAATATCGAAAGTGTTCTGATTCTGGATGATCCCACTGTTTGATTCCGTATTGAAATTTGCGCCGGTACGCAGAAGAATTGAGGATGCACTGGTCGGCTGAAATGCGCCGAAGGCGCTCTGCGTGGATCCATTACTTGAGTCTGAATTGACGAAATGCATGCCAGTGGAAGCTCTGGATGAGTTGACTGGAAGATTTATATGCAACAACGAAGGAGGGTGAACATGCGAAGTAGAGGTGCCTTGGACATCCATATCCATACTTGTTTCCTCTGATAGAGGGGCGGTAGATCTTCCGCTACTGGTCGAGAGAAACGACCTTGGTCCGTTGCTTGAGGGAAAGGACCCGGGTCTACTTTTTAAAGCAGCGAAAGGAGATGATTGAACTCCGTTAGATGCGAACGTTGAAGAGGCCTGGGTAGAGGAGTGTTCATTCCTAAAAGCTGAAGAGATCTGTGAAGAAGTAGAAGTGGTCTCATAAGTAAACGCAGAGGAAGCCCGAGTAGATCCTCTTGTATCCTGTGTCATATTCATCTGGTTTTTGACCATCTCTTCATAACTGACGGTGACGACACTTGGATCGATCACGTCCACAGACCTAAATCCCCAAGCCGTGGAGGAAGAGGGTGTAGCAAGGTTGTCCGAGGGAGCAGAAACTGGAGCAGAAGCAAAAGAGCTCGAGGTAGCGGGATGGGAAGCCGGTCGGTGCGCTATTGAAATGAGAGGTTCGGCGAGTACCGGTGAAGAGGGAGCGGTGCGAGACTCAGATACAGACGTAGGTCGATTTCTGAGTT
Organism: Termitomyces sp. K1Ac; assembly: GCA_017657355.1. NCBI lineage: Eukaryota > Fungi > Basidiomycota > Agaricomycetes > Agaricales > Lyophyllaceae > Termitomyces > Termitomyces sp. K1Ac. The sequence continues at coordinate 11,683 of JAGGAS010009535.1, read as the reverse complement.
AAAAAGGAAAATTAGGCATTTCCCGTCTTGGGAGAGAAATGAACGCACAGCCCCTGTGTGGTGGGCTCAAGGATGGATTCCATACTACGATCTTGCACTACGGCTATTCCAAGGATAGACGCCAAAAGACTCTCTTGCTCGATGGGATTCAGCCTCGCTCGCGTTAGTGGGTTTGTCGTTCGCCGTATATTAGTCGTGGTGTTTGATCCATTTGATTTTGGACATCCGTCCTCAGGCTCAGTAGTAGGAGAAAAAGATTCCAAGCTAAATGCAAAACAAATATAAGAACCAATGAACTAACCAATTCACCTAAATCAAGGGTGTAATAATGAAACAAACGAACGTCTCGTTATTAAGCGGTTGTGAAGGAAAGTCTTGATTCGACACTGGCCAAGTACTGTTGATCGTCGTTCCCTCACTCCTGGCGAACTGAGGTGAAGTGTTGCTCGAGACAATGTTTGGTTGGCTACCGAGCATCATCACTTTCGTCGACGTGCGTATAGAAGGCCTGGTTCCATGAGTCATGGTGGACGAGATAGTAAAGGTGTCAACTGGAGCAAGGAAATGAGGTCCACGATGGATGTGTAGGGCAAATGAGTCCCATGATTGTACATACTTATAGTTGCCACCGTGGCCAAGTTTTGAAACCATTCAGTTTGTCCGCTTTGCAGTGGCCTGCGTGACCGATCGGTTGTGTAACGGGGCGACGGTAACTATTGTGCTGCTTTTACTTCAAGTTGGCTTTGACCTATGTATTGTGATCATGGCCCACTGTTTCTGACGAGGCCAAAGAATCGAGTGTTGAGACCGGATCAGATCAAGCTTTGTTATTCATGTCGAAAAACGTTGAATGACGAGCTGCAATAAATGTGAACCTTTGCAAAATGTCAATGGTAGAGAAAATAAAGACGGATAGGATGGGGAATAGGTCATATTGTCACTGACCGGAGTTCAAACGTTCAGACCTAAAGAGTCCGTCCGCGTCAAGGAGTACGAGGGTCATGCTAAGGTGATCTAGATTCTGAAGACTATTGAGGCAGAAGAAGTAGAAACTGGATGCTACACTTGAAGTCCACATCATGTGTATCTTATCGTCCGTAGGGTCAGAGTGCGTGTCTGTATGCTACATGTGAATCATATCAAGAAAAGAGTAAGAGCACAGCAATGGTGAGGTAAAGCAGCCGAAAAAAAGCATAATCCGAGAGAAAGAGAAAATAGACGATGTCCAAGATTTAACGCTGTAGTAGGGTCACTCACTTCTGAGCGAGCGGAACTCTGCACATAGGACATGTTTCGCTTCGAACGAGCCACCGTCCAAGGCATTTTTCATGAAAAGGGTGCCTGCATGCAGAGCCCAATTGGGCCGCGTCGCCGTTGCGGAACTGCGTCAAGCAGATCCCGCATTTGTCCACGGACGTGTCCAGCAAGCCTAACTTCAACTTGACACGCCCGTCCTTCGTAGTGCGCCTGCGCTCGAGTCGCACATTTCCTAGGAGAGGCATGTTCGGCGCTGGCATGCGCTCGGAGACTGCTGTATCAAGTGGTGCGTTCGGCCGAGCCAGACGCATGGAAGTGCTGGATGCTGTGGCCGAACGCGTGGTCCCTTGGGGTGGGCTGGCTGAGCCGATGAATTCTGAAAGTAGAAGAAGTGCCTGGAGATTATACGATGAATAATGCATTATCTGGTGAAGGAGGTTCGGGCTCACATCATAATCTAAGCCATCCTGGCGTTCCTCTTCACTTATTTGAGAAACAAGCACATCAAGATCAGTGATCTCTGAGAAAAGGGTAGGCCGAGGATTATTAACTTGAGTTAGCAGTCCTGGGTTTGGCTCTACTTGATTCCGAGGTTGCTGAATGAACGCTGGCGTCTCCATATCTGCGATCGAGCCAAGAAGATCGACAGAGGAGGAGCTCGAAGGGACATATGATGGTATCGCAAGATTAGTTTCGCCACCATTGGTTAGAGGCGTTGGAGGGTTACTGATTGATGGCGCTGTGATTGAAGAATCATCATCAAGATTGATAAGTAGGCCCTCCGGGCAGTGAGAACTTTGTTGTGCACGAGGCTCGTCATGAGTAGCAGGGCCATATGCAAGATCTACTGCAAAGGAACGTGTGGCGCCCGGAGGCTGGGGAAGGGGTCTCCCGGGATAGTGACGACCCGAAACCGGTAAATGCTCGCTCACGGGACTCGGACGCACTGAGCTCGGCGGTTGGCACTCATCATCATCTGAATAGTCACCAGATATGTGACAGTCGAGTGTATTTCGACCAATAGCATCCCTCTCCCATGTTGTAATTTGATGATCGAGTCCTATGGGAGCGGGTGTGCGTGCTGGCACTGATATACTGTCCGCCGAGCTTGACAAGGCGAGTCGAGAAGATGGACGAAGGTCGGAAGGCCTGTCTAGAGTATCGTTTTCTCGCGCAGGAGTCCGACCATGAAGTGCTGTAGGAGAAGTGGGTGTGGACGCACATATCGACACTGAACTGCTTTCCACTCGACTCGGTAAGACAGGGGTAGTGGGACCGAGACCAGAATCGTCTCCGATGGGAGAGACCGGAAGCGGGGTTACTATAGCACGCTGCAGGATAGAAATAGATTCAGGATCTACCTCAAGGTTGGGGGGATCCCAAGGATCGTGTACAAGCGGAGATGAAGTCAGCTGTGCTGGCTTTTTTGGGGTCGGAGGAGGTAACCTCGTGCGTACAAATGTCAGTATAGGGCCCTGAGGGATAGAGACAAGGGGTGCAGGTTTGGGAGATGGAGGCGGTGCCTTCTTTTTAGGTCTGACAAAAGGTACTGGAGGCGACTTACGGTCTCTCAAGGATAACGGATGAGGTGCAGTAGCACTGGTAGCTACAGTCGGTCTCTGAGGTGCCGGAGGTGCTTGTTCCTTCACTACTTGTGTCGGAACTGGCATACCATATGTGAAACTCTGACTGCGTATAGGCGACGAAGGATTATCCGAAACATCACTAGAATCCAATTGTTTTTCAACAACTTCCCATGAGTCGAGAGACTCTTTAGCACGTTCTTTTCCTTTGAAGGACAAGAATCTGCGAGAGAAAAACCCCTCTCCCTTTACAGATGAGATGGATGTCGTTGATAACGACATCCTAAGAGATGTAGCACTGAGAAATGGCAAAGAGGAACGAGAAGAGTACGGAGAAGCATTCGGCGATGCCGACAGGGGTTGATCGACTATCATTGGGCGATAAGGAAAAAGAGTACGAAGCGGAGACGGGTTCTTATTTTTCGGACTGGTCTGACGAAGTGCATAAGGAGTCTCTTCAGCACCATCTTCTGAGTCTGAGTCCAATATAGCTCTGCTGCGATTTTTGGAACGACCGCGGGCTTGACTTGCAGGCGGTGGAGGGAATTCTACGCCTCGTCGATTTAACCAATCGCGCCTAATGTTTTCTTCGAGCCTGGGCCCGGATAGGAGTTGTCCTTCGACGGGCGGTAGCGAATCCAGGTCTATAATCTCGAGAGATGAAGTGTCTGAATCGACATCATTTCCAGATGGCGATGCTGAAGACAAAGAAAACATGGGCGTTTGTCTGACGGGCGTCTCAGGTAGCGTGGGCATTGGCTCTGTTTGAGCAACTGATGATACTGGTTGGGAAAGGGCCAAGAATGTGGCGTTCCTGGGGGACACCGGTACCGACGTTGCTTCGAGAAAGGAAGGAGGAGGATAATCCGGATATGCTTTGGCCATGAAACTTTTAGTTGGATATTAATTGATGGAACAAGTCAAGGAACTGACGTTCGTTGGTTTCATCGCGGCCTCTGTCTTGTCTTCCCCCGCGTCGCAATGCTCGATTTCCAACCAAATTGCGCAGAGATCGAGGGCCCACATTGAACCGTACTTCTTCTTCTGGTCTCGCATTCCTTTCTTGCCTCGGCCGGCTCCTGCTTCCCTTCGTGTGGGCTTGACGAACTCGACCGTTGTTATCAGCAGGTACAAGGGTGACCTGCCCGTGATGACTGACGGCGTGGGTGAGGTATGGCGAGATCTGTGCTGCGTCCGCTGTTTTCTGCGACGGCATTGGTATGGTCAGGGTGAGACTGTGCTCAGGGCTGCGAACATGTGGGATACGGGAGGCACAGATTTGGTGTTATTTGCCAATGTCTTCAGTTGGTGTCGATCAATTCGTGATCGAAACTTAAGCTTGATCGATGATCAATTACATGCAGAGAAAACTTCCCTGTGCGTTCTGGCTATCAGTGGCGTAGCATCTATTTGATCCGGTCAGACGCACGGCTGGTTGGAATTTTATAACGATACAGAATTTTATACATCTTCTGCGATATCGAACTCGAACCTAAGTCGCCGTTTTCTTATCAAGAGTCAGGTTTGCAGCTGCCTTGGGTCCCCAGCTGCAAGCCACTGCCACTGGCCTACCCCGGCCCGCACCCCCGTCATAACCGACACTAAAATAAAGGCAGATATCTCGACGTGCGTTCGATATCCTCCGTGGATCATTTCGGTAGGAATGATCATGGAACTACTTCATGCGAAAACAGTGTGGCTTCACGCGTATGTAATCAATGATACAATAAACCAGACACATGACGATAACCAAAACCTATCTTGGAATACATGACATACCCTCTTCGTAGATCACAATTACCTTCGTTACAGCATTGTCCGAAGCTTAGTTTAAGGCCCCATTGCCATTACAGTAATCCACGTTGCCCACGGTCGGATTACCGGCCCACTGTAAACGTACACAATCAATCACCTACAGTTCGTCCAGGAATAATAACGTACAGTTCGGAAGGGTCTCTGTACGCCCGAAGCGCCGAAGACCGCAAATGATAAAATAAATATCATAACTTGTGCACCACCATCCAACGCACCACCTAGGATGTAGTTGTATTTCTTGTACCATCCTGGGTGATATTTTCTTAGCCACAGCTGTGAGATGAGGCCGACGATGGTGCTCGATGTGATTGTTGAATTGACACCGGCCGACATCCAGGCCGAGTACTTGTATAGCGATTAGTCATTCATTTTCAGAGTAAAACTTCAAAATGATATCTCACCATGTATATGATTGGCAGCATGATGGTGTTGACCTTCACTGGACCAATTTTAGGCCACCGCTGATTAATGTTATGATCATACATGATTATCGAGCAAGGGCGGGCAGAGAGAAATTACATACTCGCCAAATCATCCACTGAATAGTGGTCGGAACCATACCAATGATAAGGCCCAACGGAATCACCAGATAGGGACCATCTTTTCCATAGAGCTGCTTGGCTAGAGACCAAGTTACAGCAGCGCTATTCACGCTTTGCGGAACTTGACCACTCCATACGTTCGTGCCTTTTGGTTCCAATAGAATTTTACGCTGGGCGTCTACAACGGAAACCATGACAACTACACAATCCGAACGATAAGCCAACGCAACATGGTCATTGGAAGAGTAGTAATAATCACCATAATTGATGACAGCTCCTACGCACAGAAGAAGTGAATTGAGTCAATGAGCGAAGTAAAGATTCATCATCTACTGCTTACCAAGGATCGTCCCCCATACTTGCGTGAGGAACATAACACGAGGAGGAATTTTGAGATACTGACCCATCTTAAGGTCTCCGGCGAGGCCGATAGATGTTGATATTACATCGTGACTCCACATGGAGAACTGTCGCATTGGTTAACATCCAACTTACTTAGACGATGAGTAAAAAAAGTTGCATACGTAAAGGTTTGCGACGGGTCGACCTGGATTAATGGCACCTGCAACCATTTTCATAAGCTGGTTTGTAGCGATACCGTTGCCCATTCGTGCAAAGAGAAGCGTTGAGAAGGGGGCGACGAAAGAACCTAGAATCAATGCGACGACATATGACCACCAAGGGAGGGTGGTCTGGCCCTTGATCACAACAATCAAGCCTAATCAACTTGTAAGGCTTGGGGTAGGGAATATAAAATAGTGGTAAGTATCGTTCACCTGCGACAAAAGCAAAGGCTATTAGAGTGATGTACCACCATACCGGAGTTTCCTTATATTTTTGCATTGCCTGAAAGAGGAGGGATATTAATTTAACGACAAGATATTGTTCAATGTGACTTCATATCACCTGCCAATGAGGATCTGGTTGTGTTTTTTCTTGAGCCTGTTTGAAAGACTCCACAGCATAAGGACCCCAAAACAATATGACATGAGCGATTAAGCCACCGATCTATCCCTCGTTAGATATCTATACGGTCTTGACATAAACATCGCTTACGGAAAGGTTAGCAGTGAGGTTTGACCAAGCGTTGGAACCTGTCAAAGCTGGAAGTCCAACTTCCTCAAGTGCGGTTTGATTGAGTTGGAAAGTAGTTCCAAAGACGGCTGATTGGTGATAGACCGAACCATTGGCAGAGAAGATTGAGGTGGAGAGCATGGGGAATGACAGTGACTGAAATAACATTAGATTATAGTGATCATGTGGATTCAACCGGAAATCACAAATCACATTCCACGTATTTGAGTAGTAGATAACCATGATCACGATGTAGCAGAAAAAGTAGCCTACCCACGAATTTACTAGAAGACCAGCGATTAACAAAGTCTCATTCTGGAGAGGGAACCTATTCTCACCTTGCTGGATCAAAGGGAGGCTCATGTAAACAGACCCAATGTATTGCCAGTCGAACGACAAGGAGAGCAGGCCCAAACCTTCATTACCATCCGTACCTCCGAAGAGATTGGTAAAGACGTCTATCGTTTTCTGCGAAGCACGTTGCGATGCCAAGCAGAATATATTGAAGCCGTTGAGGAGAGGGAAAATGTAGGCGGGTATGACCTCATAAATAAACATTCCCGTGAAAGCGGTCCAGAAAAGCTTAAGACGCTTAGCATTGCCCGATGAATTGAAATGTAAAGCTGGAGTTAGCGTAAATACCAAGTATCCCATCACATTACACCACATACTCTGGAAAACAGCGACAGTGGGGAGATTCTGACATTACGTTTTAGTGCCGATGCTTGTGATACCAGTGAAAAAAACCAAGGCCACATACCCCCCAATAAACCATCTCAGAAGGGTACACAGTCAAAGGCCGCAAAAGCCCCGTAAGACCATACCTAATACAGAATACTAGGTTACAGCAATTCGTAATATCCAAGGATTATACTTAGTTACCCAAAGCACGCTGTTGAAAAAGTTGCGAGAACTGCTGTTAAGGCCTCAACGTGGGTGTTATAATAGAGCTACAAAATAGGATTATGATCACGGGAAACGATTATATACAAATCATCAGTAACGTACACGCTGAACCGCAAAATTGAGGACAGCCGTGCTTCCGTAAGCAGCTGTAGAAGCTACGAGTGTCGAGACAACATGCTGCTATGCTGTTAGCATTGCCCAAATTCGGATACTGGTACCGAACCTCTTTCAACGTGAAGGTCCCAGGGTTGAAGAAATTCAGAATGGGCCCAACACGATGGAAATGTGTCCCTTCTACCCAAGATTTTCGAGGGAGAAACGCTGCCCATGCTGTGCCAATAGTATAGTTCACGAGTAACAAGAATACTGTCGAAACGCTCATCTGTACCGGTTTGAACAGATAGATCTTCACATTCTCTAGTCAGACTGCAAGCCAACAGATGATCAATAAAGACGAAGAGCACCTGATATAGACTGGCACCGAGTCCTGCCATGATCGTTCCCAAGAAAAGAGATCTAAAAGTGAGAGCAGCCTCCCCGTCGTCCCGAATGTCGATCAAAAAGCGTGATACATCTCGTCCTGTCGTAACCACTGGCTCACCGTTCAAGTAAACGACTTCATCGTCCTCGGGTGGCTGTGTCTCGACGGAGGCATCTCCCTTTAAATGGTCGTCGTTAACATCGCTCCCAGGCTGGGTCTTGACATCAACGTCAACCTTCTCAGAGAGCACCGGAAGTGCTCCGTCGTTGTGGGCGTTAGCAGCCATGTCGAAAGGTTGGGGGGCGAGCAAAGGTGTTGAGTCCAAGCTCCAGCCTTGCGCACCTCATTCATTGCTTTTAAGGCGTCATTAGACGTATGGCAGCCGGCCGGGGAATATCCAAAGCCCGCATGCTTGCTTCCTTATAAGTAAGCTTCGTGAAATGCAGCTCGATTCATCATTTCGAAGCTTGTAATCTTAGGCCTGGCCAGCCTGCCTGTCACTCCCCGAAAAGGAAGAATGTAGGATAGGTCGAGTTTATCAGACTTTTTTGACTAACAGGTGTCTATTCACAGCATAGTCGAAAAAATGCCGAGATGGAGGCCAAGGTTTTTCATGAGCAAGAACGTACTTAAGTACACCAGGTTTGTCACATGTCACAACGAACCTTCGTAGGTAATTTGTTCAAAAGTTTATTAACCTTCGTAGGTAATTTGTTCAAAAGAGTATTTTAGTACTTACATACGTGAACTAGCGGAAATGTCGACTTTCGTCGACGGCACCTGAGAGTAAGAAGAAACAAAACCGTTCGATTCAAGAGCAAAAATATGAAAATACTTACATAAGATCATCAATGCCATCAAGGCAATCACCGGTTCGCTACAGGTGCAGACTGGAAGCATTTGCCGTTCAAAAAAAGACAACATAACTTACAAACTGACTGAATTGTGCACGCGCAACGGAGTCGCAGAATCGAGTTTGTAAAGTGCAGAATGCATGGGGACATAGAGATGACATCAGTCGACACTCACTCTCCGGGACTTATGGCGACTCAGACCAGCTACATGATAATCTAGCAAATAATGTCAATCCTACTTCTCACTATACTACATAACATGAAAGCAGATCCCCATGGAAATGCTTCAGCCAGAATGGGAGCTTCAGTCCTTTGTTTGGACGAACAGATGAAGACAGCCCCAAGTATTTTTGTGCGACACCAAAGAGTAGAAAAACAACAGAACGAGGTCTAGAAACGAATACAGTAACACGTACGTAGTGCCAAAGCCGAAACAGTGAAGAGATACAAATCAATTGGTTTGAGCACCCACGGCCTAAACGATCAATCAAACATGAGCAAGATGAGGGTATCACACTCAAGATGATGTGCTCACCAAACGTTTCAAATGTTCCATAAAGACCTGCAAGCTGACGTCGTCTGTGAAGATTGGCTGGCCTGCCCCGGGGCCGCCGGTGGTACCATACATAGTCGCAGACATATGTGTTGTAGACGGGTTGAGCTTGGATAACAAGAAGCGAGCCTGGCTTCCACCCTTGTCGCAAACGATGTACCTCGGAATAGGGAATCGGTCGACGAGGAGATCCTGTATGTAAGACGTCATAATGATAAAGATTTACATGTCGCCGAGGAAACCCACCTGAGCATCGGCCACAGGAAGTTCGAGTAGCTCCTTGAAATTCTCGTAACCCTCCTGATCCTGATAGCCCGCCTTTCGCCATTGCGCAATAAGCTCTCCGTGGAAAATAAGGATGTGGAAGAATGTGTCGAGGAGGAGGATGACGTCGTGCTTGATGGAAACACTATCAAGGAGCACAGGCTGGGAGGGTGTATCAATAGCATATGACATCAGCGTAGGCTGAATCATAATCAAAGAATTGTTAACATCCTCTGTGTTTAGAATGTGCCTGTAGAAGGCGGTTTCGTCGGGACTGTTATTGAACACCTGCAAGAATTGACTTCTTCGCAGGTGGAACATGAATTGGGGATAGATGCTGAAATTGTCGGTAAGACGGAAAGATGCGGGGTCCTCTTTTCGGTAGTCGGCGAACTTCTGGCACAGGCGTATAAGCATACGATCGAGCCATCTCAGGACATCGGGGGAGTCGTCGATCTCCGCTTTGAAAACCGCTATCCTGGCCATCAACACCGCGGCAGTCTCCTGGTCGAAAGAAATGGCGATACTCGGGGAGCCTGCCTCGGCAAAGTTGCGGGCAATCGTAGTCACACGCAGCCTTTGTTGACCGGAAGAGTGCTGGTAGTGAGTGACAAATTGAATAAGACCGCGGGATCCCTGTTGTAGGGGCTGGCCTGCAGGAGTAACGACTTCGAAATAAACAGCGGTAGAGGTACTGGGATTGATGACATTGATTTTCCAGGCAGAAGTCTGGCCGATACCAATCTCTGTCTCGCCTACACACGCAGACTTTTTCCCCGCGGAAATGGCGTGGCCAATAAGACCCGACACTTTGAGCTCTTTTGTGGTCTATAACAGCGTTAGACAGAGGGGATCACAACAGATAATCGACGCACTTGAACATCGAAAGTGGCATTGAAGCCCATTTGGAGATGGCCCTGCTCATCTTTGTTGAACAAACGAAGGAAACTTTGCTTGAAGATCGAAGTAGCGAAAGAGTCGGAAAGAACGATGACACCGTTGGTAGAGTTGGGAAGGGATTTCATTTCTAGGAGGCCAACTTGATCAAGGCATCCAGCAAACAAGTCGACGGCGTGGCCATTGTTAGAAACGCGCTTAGCGAGCGCTTCGTAGAACTACACAAAGGTTAAGTGACGATCCTCGAACTTACAACACACAACACACCTTGGTAGCCCGCTTAAAGTGTTTCACGCTATCTCGGTCGATATCATGATGCGAACGGATTGGCTCCTTGAGTTCGTTGCTGACGACCATTCCTGGGCCCTCGGTAGCCGGTCCACCAGCGAACAGCAGGATACGGGCACCAGTGTTGGGGTATGTAGTCTCCAACAAGCCAACAGCCACGCTCAATGCGACTCCGGTGCATCGCAGGGGACGCTTGTCGGTTTCAACCGGCCAGGGATCGCGTGCTAAGGACTCGAGGATACCTGTAAGTTGGAACTCGCATTGCTGCACAGGCATGAGGAAACGCGCGGCACCAAAAGCCTGTTGGGGCATGGGCTGGCCGGGACGGGGGGCAGCGCGAGCCTGCGAGCTGAGTCCGAGCATATCCTGAATTTGCTTCGCCGAATATTCTTTGCCTCCTCTGAACACGTACGACTTGCTACACTCTGCGTAGCCAATTTCGTGGACTTGAGTCTGTCCCTTGTTCAAGTTGTGATCTTACGAGGTTCAAGGAAGACTTACCATGGTTCCGTATGTGATCAGACCAACGAGGGCGTAAGGCGGTATCAAACTCAAGCTGACAACGAGAGCGTCTCTCAAAGCCTTCAAGTCCTCTTCGTCCATGCATGTATCTACGACAAAAAGGAAAATGGGAGGAACCGGTGCTGGGCGGGAAAGCGTATATTCGATCGTGGTATATTTTGGTAAGAGCTCGGCGGGTAGGTTGGTGTTGGAGATATCCTTGTAGTGCGGGGGGAACGAGTTGCGCGAGAGGCAGAAGGGACATATCCATAGCTTTCCGCGTATGTCGATTTGGCTAGAATATATTCATTAGATGCGAGTATGTTGCTACAAGTTGCGAAACTGACCAGTATGGATTGAGAACCGCGCGACAGGGCGGTTTACAGGTGACTGGTTCGTATAACACAGGTGGAAGATCTTCACGAAGCTTCAAGGGCGTATAGAGAGCAGAAATTGGGACGACCGTTCTCGTCGCTTCAATGCGGGACGACGGCCAGACGTTCCAGGACAATCGGACACCTGTGGATTACTTGAATAGGCGGTTTTTCTTGTTTTTCGTGGAAATACTAACCATCGCGTTCCTCAACGTCTTCGACATTCAGCATGGTGGAATAAAGTGTTTCGCCGGAGAAGGTGTCGCAGACAGTCCCACCGAAACAGAGTTAAGA
>JAGGAS010009534.1:0-13221 GCA_017657355.1 Termitomyces sp. K1Ac | reverse complement strand
TCCCCCTCGTTCCGAGCGCTGTTCCAGGGGAAGAGGAAGGTGAAGTATGCTACCAGCGATACAAGACAGAGTATGGACGGCGAGAGAAAAGGGAATTAATGTGACCTTGGAGTTCCGCATCTGTAGTGTTGTGTACAAGTGTTACACGAAGAAGGTTCTAAGAGGGAATTTGGAGATGTCGTCCTTTTATAAAAAAAAAAAATGAGAAATGGAGTTTTCGAACCTTTGGATCATCAATGCCGGTCCGCGACGTCCGTGGACAAGTACATATTTGTCATTGTCAGAATCGCGCTGTGAATGTTGATGTAAACCTAGGTAAACCTTCACAGTAAGTATGTAGTACGTATGATGGCGATCTCATTTCCTTGACTTGGCGGGCTCTGGGCAAGATGATCAAGGTTGTCACAAGACATGTGACAGCAATCCAGGTACGGTATCTGTAAAATATGCAAGAACAGTTGCTGCCCAAAGGAGTCAAGAGCGATTGAAGGCACCAAGGTTCCAGTACAATTCTAGTACTAGTATCAGTCTGAGGCTGAACAGATTGATTTTTGTTCATCATGATTCAACCGGCATTTACCGTCTTTTATGCCATACATAACCTTTCTTCAATCATCGTCTTTGCATTCTATGCGAAATTCGTATTGCTTTCATTCAGCGAGTAGATTCCGTCTTACACAAACAAGAAAACACCGTAGCTGCACTTCTTGACCATGGTACCAGTGACCACATAAGACACTATGTTGAATATCGAGGAGGCGGACGTGTGCCATATAGCTGATCTTCAAGCAGTCGTTGCTGTTCCTCGAGTTCAATGATGCGTCGCCGTAAAGCTCCAGTTGAGTCTTGTTCTGCATGAGCATCCTTGGTTGAAGGATCGCTGACATCCAATGGAGATAGAATGCCTTGAGCATCTATATGCAGGTAGGTTCTCTCCATATCAGTCTGTAATAGTTGGTCGTGCTGCCGTTGAACGGCTTGTTTTTCCCTCAAGATCTGCGCAAGCTGGCCTGCCAGTGAATGACGTCAATAATATAGTTTTGATAAATGACTGATCATGGACAATAACTGACCCCTTCTATCCAAGGGTTGAACATAATTCTCTTCATAGGGCAGAGGGATGAGAGTTGGACGAGATGATGTCAATTGGCGTCGTCGGTACAAGATGATAAGGAAGATTGTGAAGGCTCCAAAAACAACGAAACCGACGATTACACCCCCTATGAGTGCTCCAGAGGGAGTTTTCTTCGTGTGCGAGGTCGAGGTCGATGTTGTTCGTTGTGAAGGAGAGTTATTCAATGATGTCGTGGCAGATAGCGCAGAGCCAGGGGTGGCAGTTGTTTGCAGGACACTGAATTCAAAACTGGTCTGGGTCCGGGTCAGGGTGGAGGGAGATTCCGGTAAGGACTTTGTCATGACCGTAAAAGATAATGGTCGAGTTGTGAATGTAGATGATGTTACTCGAGAGCTGGTGACTGTGATTCGCTTAGTGGAAGTTATAGTACCTGGGTCATCAGTGGAATCAGGACTATTGTTAGAGTCTCCATCCACGTTCATGCATGCAGGGGTGCCTCTGTTGTCGCGGCCACACACATGACCCACAGCTATTACAACCGATTGAAACGATTTAGACAACAGCGCCGTCTCAAAAATGAATCACACTCACGACAACAGAAATTATCATCACTGCAAGCAAAAGAGCCTTGTGTGGCGCATGAGGTACTCACGGAGGTACAAACCTCGCCGATGGGGCAACATCCTGGATCTCCCTGAATTACGACACAGTTTTCGTTGGTTGGGCAACAACCAGGCCCTAGTGGCAAGGCGTGAGCGAGAGACAATGTGGTAACAAAAAGAAGTCACCATCAGGGCATAGAAAGGAGCCTATGATCTCACAAGTGCCCTGTCGAGGGAAGAGACCAGAGCCAGAACGAGAGCTGCCTATGCGAAGTAGAGCTAAAATTATTGTTCCTCGTTCCGAGCGCTCTATCTGAGGAAGAGGAAAATCAAGTACGCTAACGGCAATGCAAGACACAGTATGGACTCCGAGTCCGAGGATGAGTAAGGAGATTTCGGATATAGCCAAGTTGGAGTCCCGCATCTTGTTAATGTACAGCCGAAGAGGGTGAAGGTGAAGAGTTCAGCAGTCGATCTCATTGAGGGAAAATGATATCCAGTTATAAGATGAAACTTGAAAGATGCAGCATCCAAATCAATGTTCGTGAGCGCCTACGTTTACCTGTCATTGTCAAAGTGGTGCTGTGAATGTTGATGAGCCACTTCAAAATAAGTATGGCGATTTCATTTCCTTAGCTCTCAAAATGCTCTGTCAGCCAGGAACAACCCAGGAATCAAGGTTGTCGAACGAGAAATGTGGTGGTATAGATGAAACATTCCGAAACAGTTACAACTCAAGGAGCCATGAGAACACTGGCAAGCAGATCCAAGTCTTGTCAGAGCCATTGAATAGCCTCCGATCCAATCATAGTAGATATCAGATGAGGTAGTCGGGTGCTGAAGTTGAAATCTTCGCCATAAATGAAGTAAGAAACAGGAATCACAGATAAGATTTTAACTTCATCAGTCGACTACTATTGATCTGATATCTCTGATATCTACTTTTATTGGATCGGACGCTATTCAATGACTCAGAAAAGACCTGAGTCTGCGTGGTCTCATAATTCATTGGGTTGTAACTGGATTGGCGTGTTTCATCTGGACCTCTGGACCACCGCCACAATTCTTGTTACGGCAACCTTGATTCCTGGCCGCATTCGGAGTTCTCACAGGCCCCGAGGTTGACCCGTGAACAGGCACTGTGTCAACGTGAAACTCGACTAGTACCAGCTGTGACAACTAAGGACGTTTCAATTAGTGCCTTAGAATATTAATTGATTAATGACAGTGCTAGTATCATTCAATAATCAAAGGAAGCACTAAAATTAGAGGTAGGTACAACATAACGCTCGCATTATCACGTCTGGCATCACCTCTGTCATATGTAATGCTTCGACGAAGTTATGGCGCGAAGATATTGAACGCTAATGTGGCAAGAAGTAACATCGAACTTGCTCCCTCGATTGCGGCTGAAGCACCACTACCGAGTGGGTTCGAACTTGCGCCGTTTCCGCTGATGTTGCTGTTGCCGCCGCCGTTGGTTCTGAGCCGACAAATAAGCAACGTTATAGAACCTTTCAAGGAAATAAAACAGATACATACGGTGCACTAGTGGTCACGGCAGCCGGGCCATTTCCGAATATCGAAGCAGCTATTGAAGTTGGCAAATGAATACTCCAGGACGATGTGCCCGCGAGCGGGGTCGCTGTCGTAGCCGAGGGCAAGGCGAACGTGTTAGAAAAGTGGTCGTTCGTAGAAGTAGTGAACGAATTTTTCGTGAAAGTGGCGGGACCGGCGTCATCAGCAGCTAATTTCCTGTGATCACTGTGGCTCATCAAATCAACAGAAACGACACCTACGGCAGCAGAAATTTGGGTCATCGGGACAAATCACATATCCCTCGGTAGCACAGGAGCCACTATGACCGGTGCATGTTTGGCCACGCGGGCAACATCCTGGTTGACCGCCCACAGTGCTACAGTAGGTGCTGAGGGGGCAACAAACGGTACCTGTCAAATCAATTAGCAAAGTATGTGGCTGAATGGTGGTAGATTTTACCATCGTCACATGCAAGATCGCCGAGGGGGCATGAACTCGTCTGGCGGGCGTGAAGACCTGAAGCAGGAATCTGCTTGGCGGAGCGAAGTAACGCTTTGATAGTTCCATCGTTTTCAGAACGCTTTGGCAGCGGTCCAGAGGCAGCGGAGAACAAGCATTGGGACAGCGCACAAGTAAGCGCGAAGAGGGAGAGTTTCATCACGATATGCAAGAAAAACAACTCTGGAGAAGAGTAAACAGAGGGGAAACCACAGTGTTGACTTCGAGGCACCAAAAATAGTCCTCCTCTTATACCACCAACTTTCGACAATCCCAGATGAATATCAATCAGGGCCTATTGAGATATTTACTTAAGGGCCTTCGTTAGCACTCGTTTTCTTCACAAAATCATACAAATCTTTGATCGAAAATTACCGTTTGGAGGGGAATTCAAGACATAAGTATTTCATACATGACTGTCATCCAATCAGTCCAAGCGGCAGGGCAAGATTGTCGTGATGCCTCGCGATACCAAGAAGCTCCAAGAAGTCTTGGGTGTGCCTGCTTGTGCCTGTCAAGCTGTCAATGTCGGTAATTTCACATGCCGGAAAAATATCATGTACATGGTACATACACACATAGGAACAAAGAGAGAGACTAATTGGCAAAGGAATGCTCAAGTATTCCAAGTTATACGTTGCGTTATGAACCGTCAGTACTCAGTCGTCATCATTGCATTCTTGTATCGTTGTGGGTCATAAAGAGAGTGCCTACAATCCATCAGGGATAGAGGGAAAAGGCCTGAAAGGCGTGTTCTCCAGGGGTTGTCGTTTTTCAGGAAACGCGATGATTTGGCCGACGAGGCGACCCTGGTGCAGAACCTGACAACAATGTCGTCCACACAAAGAAACGCCAGGATTCGACTGGATTCGATGACTGAGGATTCGGCTCCGACAAACACGGCAATGAGAGAGATCATCAATAATTGCCAAAGGCGCCGGTCAGAACTTGGAACGTCAGGCCTGCTATAAAAACGTGGAACAGGTGTGCACACTGTACATGTGCCAGATTGTAGGGGAACAAGTGCCCCACAAAAACCGCAAAAAGAGAAGTACTGGAAATCCGCCAGGTCCCGACAAAGAAAGAAGGTTGGCCCAATCATCGGTTCTAGCGATCGAAGAAACGCTGTTGAGAGACACGAAGAACGAAGATTGAACACGAGTCGGATTCACTCAGCAATAGCCTGATAGTTGTGGAAGTTGAGAATCAGCGGCCGGCTTGTAACATTGTGCCGCACCAGTACTTATCGCGACCAAAGGTTTGCCAGGGGCTGGCCAGAAGACCTTGGTGGTGATGCGATATGTATGGAACTCACGACAACAGAACGTTCCAGTTTTGCAAAGCAGAATGCAGATACTTGTTTGCCTTCATTGAGACACCATCCCATTTTCTTTATCTTTGAACTCAACAACACCCGCTGACAGGACGAGATTTGTTTACTGTTGAATCGTTGACTAGAAATCATGCAACTCTGCGAGTTTAGAGTTCAAGAATCGCAATCATAGTAAGAGCATCTGTCAGTAGCTGGTATCGCAGATATTTTGGAGACGCACAACAGGTGGAACCGTATGCGAAGTTCGAACGAAGTAAAGCCTCTGCCCCCCCTCTCCTTTCGAGAATCTCGCTATTGGCTGAGCAAGACGAAGCAGTGGACTTCAAGAGACACGAAGATAAAGATGTGTCCTGGTCGAAGAAGTAGACTTTGCCTGAGAGGAGCTGGTTATAGGCAAGACCAGGTGCAGGCCCTAGGAATTTCGTCGCGGGTCGGCGAGGTGTTATTCTCAATTAACGAGCTGCGGCCTCAGGCATAGTATTTGGACCTGATTCGTATCATGGGAGGCAAGAACGAGTTGATAAAACGAGGACGTAGAACTTCGGAGGTCGACCTACGGCACTTTGAAATTTACGTAAGCTCCAATCTGGAAGCGTGAACTAGTGCGTATAAGTAACAAACTCTCCAAGACGCAGTTCATGATCAGGAATCAGCTCTACGTTCAGGGACCGAGGA
This sequence comes from Termitomyces sp. K1Ac, assembly GCA_017657355.1. Lineage (NCBI taxonomy): Eukaryota > Fungi > Basidiomycota > Agaricomycetes > Agaricales > Lyophyllaceae > Termitomyces > Termitomyces sp. K1Ac. The sequence goes on along the minus strand of JAGGAS010009534.1, from coordinate 7,499 downwards.
TATCTTATCATCAAAGCTCGGGGTAAGAATTCTATGATACTTACGACTGATCTGCCAATGACGATGAGCACCTCGTCACGGTCAAGTTGATCATTGGTTGATGATCTACAAGATTTGCCAAGCCACGCTAGCTTAGCTGGCTGAGATTGAGTCGTATCTGCTGTCGAAGCTATCAAGAAATCATCAACTATTCTGAGTAGCTGGAGAGCAGATCCCAACTGTCAACCATACTAGAATCATCCACTTACTCCTTGTGACATTGATTACATCGTTAGTCTCAATAGAATACCATGCTATTATGCCGTCTTATATTGGAGCTAGAATCTACACAAGGTTCGAGAACTATTCGTAACACCATTTAATAATCGAGGGTGGCGTACTCGGTACACGCCACAAATTTGCCACAAATGATGAGAAGCATTAAATCACTCCTAGTCTGAATATAAAAGCCATATATGGAGAATTGAACGGAAAAAATCAGTCCCTCGCTTACAATCATCTTTCAGAGGTAGATTGTTAATGCTAGTACAGCAGCCAAGAGAGCGCATGTTACTCTCCCTGAGGCCGGTGCACGATCGCAAACACCTTGATTATTGACACTAAGGCATGGCACACATGTTAGCGAGTCCTCGATCCGGCTTGTGTATATGGGCGAACTTACGGGTTTGTTGGAGTTATTCCAAGCGGATTCGTGCTCGTTGTTGACACAGTTGAAGCGTCACTGGAAAATGATCCTCCAGGAGTGGCCGCAACCGTGACAACGGGAGTAGAGGTGTCATCATTGAAAGTAGTCGGGGAGGTCGTAATGGTATCGGTGTGCGTTGGTCTAGGTGTCGTGGTTTCGGGCGCCGTGATAGTACTAGTAGTTGTAGTATGGGGTGCCACAGGTGTCCTAGTAGTTGTTTTTGGTGGTGTAGTTGTTGGTGGCGTAGTCCTGAATGTAGTGGTCGTTTCGTCAAGGCACACGGCCGTACCAGAGGCATCTCGAGTACAGACAGTACCGTCATCTGTGAAATGTCTTTTCGAGATTGCTTCCTCAAGTTACTACGTTGAAACACTCACCACAGCAGAAGTCTGCAAGGTCTCCTGTGCAGTGAAACTGTCCCTGTTTTGGACAGCTGGCGCCGGGGCCACCAGTACAGGTCTCCCCAATGGGACAACATCCACCTACAACACAATTTGAATCGTCGTCACAACAATCACCTGGAAAGTGATGCTTGGTAAGACGTTTACGGATTCGAAGTACTCGACTCACCATCCGAGCAGGAGTGTGAGCCACCTGGACAGGTGCCGGACACACTGTTACAGGTCTCCCCAATGGGACAACATCCCACTACCCCACTGATTGTCACACAATTTGTATCGGCGGTGCAACAATGCACATCTGGAAAGTGATGCAACCTTGGTGAGACGTTTACTGATTCAATGTACCCAACTTACTATCCGCGCAGGGGTGTTCGCCGGTACCGCAGGTCTCGATCTGGCGCTCAAATAGGCCACCCTCGTAAGGTGTCACAGTGGCCCCGCGTGAACGGAGCAGCGCTTTGATGACACCACCTTTGAATGGGACACGTTTGATCAAGGCCCCATTCAAGGGCTTAGCAAGTCGTGGAGCAGTACTCGTCACAGATGGGAGGACCTGCCGCTCAAATAGGCCACCCTCTGTCACAGTGTCCCTGCGTGAACGGAGCAGTGCTTTGATAACACCACCTTTGGATGGGACACGTTCGATCAAGGCCCCGTTCAAGGGCTTGGCGAGTCGTGGAACAGTACTCGTCACAGATGCGAGGACCTGCGAAAAAATAAGTAGCAGAGCCAAAAAGATTTTTGAGTAAAACATCTCGTTTGGTGCGTGGAGTGCTCGTGGGGTGGCAGGGTAAACTTGTGAAGGTACGTACTCTTATAACCTCAGCTGAATCCTGATAGTAGTAACGTGATCATGACTTGAATTGGATACTAGTACCTCTTTGTGGCTTCGATGCCGCGCGACCGCATTTTTTTGTGATCATCTACACAGCAGTAGCAACGTGATCATGGACTCGAAATGGCTTGTGTTTCATGTATTTCGGTAAACTTGAATATTACGGGCACACAGTCAAAAGAGACTGTCATTCTCTTCAATGTCTATCCTCGATGAGATGATGGATCTCTGCCAGTGTTGATTGCGCTCTTGATTCCATGGTTCATGTCTGTCGTACTACGATCAGTGAATCAGTTACGGGTCATTTGGACATGCACTTATTTATGACGTAGTAAACATGAGTTCCTGCAAGTCGAAAAGCCAAACAACTGAGTGAGTGAGATGTCAGAAATTAGTATGTGCTCACATGAAGGTCATTGGTTCTCGACTGCGGAGATTCTTGACAGCGCCCTTCTTTCTTCACATGCCATAATGTTCTTGTTCTTTTGGGCTCTCCTTGGAATCTCCCGCTCACGGGAACACGGTGAACGAGGCACTGTACGTTCTACCAGCGATCAGTTTCCCATGTCGAGATGAATTCGTTGTTCCAACGGTGCGGGATTTTCGTCTTGGCATCATGGAACATCCCCGGGCCTGCCCACCGAAATAAGTGTACTGAATAGCAAACGAAGTCACTGCCTTGCCAGATGTCTATCGTGGAAATTCTCTTCTATGCTCAAGTCCGACATCCACACCTTTTCCCTAAAAAGGCAAGGCAGTCGCACTGAACTTGAGAAAATCGGATGTCTTTTGATATCAACCAGCGCCTTTTGTCATCTCACAACTGTCGAACCGTCATCTATATTGGAGAGTCGCTTGCGGTGGCGTTGCAGTGTATCTGGACATCGCTGACAATCTGTCATGATGTTGTCATTTTGTACCTTCTCAATATAATAATTTAAATGCTGACCTTTTATAATTACAATTCTTCGATTAGTTCCCACTGCCATCTCCGCGTCGACTGGAGAGTACGGAATCAAGCCTCCTCAATAATCCCAGGTGTTAGAAGGTGGTTCGAAGGATTTTCTCTGTTGCAACATGACCCAAATTTTGAGGTTTGGAGGTGACGAAGCTCTTAGTCACCCTGGGAAATGAAGAAGAAAAAAAATTGACCGTTACAATGCAAACCTTAAACCTCCATGGTAACCAGAGGAAATGGGTATACGTGAATTGGTATCAGGTTGCTGACAGTTAGTAACGTTAAGGAAGTCGCAAAGAATACAGGCAATCGAAGAACTGAGATATCGGGAGCTCCAGCGGCGCTTAACCGCAACCTGACAATCAACCCTATTTACCGGGAACATGACGATGACAAAGACAATATAGGTGGATAATAGGAGACAGTGAAGGGATTACGAGAATTTCCATCTGATAATGATATAAGCTTGGATGAACAGAGAAGAGGAGTCGGCATACCTGTTGCCACAATTTGCGCATCTGGTGACGAATGCAAGTTTAATATGTATTCAGTGTCATGCTGGCTTGATACATACGTTACAAAGGTCTGAGAAGGTTATAAGCGTCGACCCATAGCGACGAGAACACAGAGGACTTACAGTCATTGGTTCATCGGCGCTGCGCGTTTGAGCTTGACGGTAATGACATTTTCTCTGCACGAAACGGGCTCGTAAATCTGGTATAGAAGAAGCGAAAATAGGATGAATACTTGTTTGCATCTGCCGCATTGGAACGCGTCTGTCTCGGCTTGTTGTTCACCGGCTGCCAGGGATTTGTGGAAGTTCTCTTCCTTGATCTTCTGGTCAGCAGCTTTTCGCTCCTCAGACGCCATGTCCTGTATTGACCGTCATATTGAGATTGTCGCAGAGGGGATGAACAGTGAGACACACCTGGCTCGACATCGTGCTCAACTTTTCTACCGAGAGTTCTCCGCTTATGACACTCTCGCGTAGCCCTGGATTATTCTTGTCTTTCAAATTGACGAACAGAGTGCGTATCTTATTCTTGTACTCGGTACCAGTTGAACCACTGTGTTTTAGGTACACAGCTTTTTCGAGGCCTTGTGCCCGGCTGAGTATTTGCTCAATCGCTAGACAATGCTCAGGTCGGGCATTGTAGACAAGCATGAAAATACTTACGAGCGCCAGAGTCCATCGCCAAACCATCATAAACGAGTTGAATACATTTGTCCCGCGTAGCATCACCGGTTCCACCCTTGATACCGTCGGTCTTGGAGGTCCGAACTGCTGAAGAAGAGCCAACGGGTGACATAGGCGCACCCGCAGGGCTAGCGACAGAGTTTTTGCGATCTGAGGACGATCAGCTATGAGAGTACCTATAACAAGTGTGGCGCCTACCTTTACCGTTGACAACTGGTGTCTTGGTTCCATTTGCTAACTTCGCCTTCTCAACCTGCGTCTTCCACTTCTTGACGACTTCCTTTGCAAGGTCTGCCACGTCCCTGGAGGCATGTTGTCGAAGTTTACCGACTGCCAAACCGGCTTTACTCTCCTGTATATCAAGGGGTCAATTCCACATCCACATCGGGAAAGTATGGGAAAAAAATGGAAAACGCACCCGTAGAATGGCTTCTGTTACTTCGTATTCATTTTTTAGCTTGTTTAACAGGGTCACAATGTCCTATTGGAGCGAAAAAATTAGAGTGAACGAACGTGAATAACGGGGTCAACATGGGAAAATTAATCATACCACTGGTGTGGAAGCGCCTTGCAGCTGTTTCACGAGTTTTTTCAACTCTGCTGCATCCGACATGACTTCTCTCGTGCAATCTTCAACTATGTGCTACTATAAGGAAACAAAATATAACAACTGTAGCTCGACTTTATGCTGAACAGCTCGCTGCGAGTCGACACTTCCTTTGAGATAGTGATGGTCAAAGGTTGAGACGACCAAGTTCAAACAGGACCAAACAGCCTCCTCGTCGTTACCCACAACATCAAGACAGCGTTGTCGCCTTGGCTGCGTCGTTTCTACTCTCATCAAACATCTAATACTCGCGGGAGTTGGAGACAGAACAGACGTATCTCTTGTTGAAAACTGGAAAATGGCGACTGCGGCATTGCCTTCTTTGGACTCCTTGTTTCAACAAAGCGCTAAACGCACAAGGGCGGTTTTTGCATCAGGATTAGAAGACGGTTCAAAAGAGGACGAGAAGAGGTGAGTGATTAGAATGCCTCAATTATTCATTCCACTTTACAACATTGGAGCAGTGCGAGACTACGACTTTCTGTTAAAATAAACGATGAATACCGCGACTACAAGGAGCTGCCTGCAGCTCTAATAGCACAACAAGGGTCTGTTGGGCCATCGAGACCAAAGGAAAATAGGAAGATGATAACGGCTGGGCGTGCGTCTCGTGTTCTTGTGACCACACACGTTCAACTCAACAATTAATTCTAGCATCCGCAGATAATGCGACGTCTAAAATGATAGCTACTATTGACAATACGCCAGCACCCCAACAATCCACTTTCAGCACTTCTACAAAGCTTTCACAGGCTCTTACCCTTCATAAAACGACAAGAACAGTAAAACCTACGTACCACCCCCCATGGAAGCTTGTTCGCGTCATCTCTGGTCATTTAGGTTGGGTACGGAGTGTCGCCGTTGAGCCTGGTAACAAATGGTTTGCCACGGGTGCCGGTGATCGCGTCATCAAAATCTGGGACTTGGCCTCCGGGGAACTGAAGTTATCACTTACTGGACATATCTCTACTGTCCGTGGCCTCGCCGTTTCTCCGCGACATCCGTATCTGTTCTCCTGCGGTGAGGATAAGGTCCGTTCAACCTATAACCTTATGGAACTGTAACTAACCTTTTCGCAAGATGGTCAAATGTTGGGACCTGGAAGCCAACAAAGTAATCCGTCACTATCACGGACATCTCTCCGGTGTTTATTCGCTTTCAATCCACCCTACCCTCGATGTCCTGGTGACGGCTGGGCGAGACGCGTCAGCGAGAGTGTGGGACATGCGGACGAAAGCCCAAGTCCATGCCCTCACCGGTCACACGGGAACCGTGGCGGATGTCAAGTGCCAGGAGTCTGACCCCCAGGTGATCACCGGAAGCATGGACTCGACCGTTAGGTACGCGTGGGCGCTCTGATTGTTTGGTACAGATTACACACTTTCTATTCTAGGTTGTGGGATTTGGCAGCCGGAAAGACAACAGTCACTCTAACTCACCATAAAAAGTCGGTGAGAGCGTTGGCGATACATCCGATCGAGTATTCCTTCGCCTCTGGTTCTGCTGGTGGTAACAATATCAAGAAGTGGAAATGTCCCGAGGGCTCGTTCGTCTTCAACTTTAGCGGACACAATGCGATCATCAATACTTTGTCGGTTAACGCGGAGGGCGTGTTCTTCTCTGGAGGTGAGCGAACCCTAAGGTCTTTTTCATAGCTATCGTTAATCAAAAACATGCTTTAAGCTGATAATGGTACATTGACATTTTGGGACTACAACACAGGAACCCCGTTCCAAAATTTGGAAGATGTCCCGCAGCCTGGTTCGCTCGAGGCCGAAGCTGGAGTCTTTTGTTCTACTTTCGACCAGACCGGAACTCGGCTAATTACTGGAGGAGCGGACAAGACGATTAAGGTCAGCTGTCCCACTTCATCACCGATGTAAATCTGCACTGACAATATCACGCGACTGCAACTGTAGATTTACGCAGAACAGTCTCAATAATGACCACTTTTTGCGGCGCATCGATCCGAAGTTGTGTTGTATCGGTCCTTTGATTACTCCCATTTGTTTCTGTGTATACTTAAGTATCCTCATCACCTTCGTTAACACCAGTGCTTCCTCCGATCAAGGGAGTTAGAATTCAGGCCTTGAGTTTGACTCCGGCAACATGTTCAAAGCTGCTAAGCGCTGGTGACGAGTCTCGGAAGGTGACCGGTGACCACTAAACTAACTAATTTTTTCTTGATGTTCAAGCGAATCTTCATTGACAAGTATTGGATATAACATAGTATAAATAACATCGTTTTGCCCGAGGTAATCAAGATACAGCAATGGCACGACGCGCGAAGTCCCATTTGATACCAGTGACCAGTGTTACAAACTTTCGATGCAGTTTAGCGATAGCGGAACGAGTGCAAAGCTACTATGAGAGGAAGATGATACATGGTGTTCAAAGCAAAGCAAGAGTCAATTGGACAAGAGAAGAGAAGTTGTAAACGAGATGGAGGATGATAAGTGAGAATGTCTGCTCAGCCTGCCCAACCAGTGAGGGAGGAGCTGCTGCCAGGAGAATAAGACGTAGCGCCATACAAAAGTCCTGATGGATTAGGGGCAGGTGCATGCTGCTTCATGGGTTGGGACAAGGTCTGCTGGCGAAGCTCTTCACGTTCAGCGGTGATGTATAATTCGCCTGGATCGTATGAGGACTCTGGGCTTGGGGTCGACGATTGATCCTGGGCAATGAAAAATGCGCGGCGCGGTGACATGACCTCAGGAAACGCAGACTGGAGGTCTGGATAGGCAGGCAGGACTTCGTTCTTAAACATTGCTGCCGTTGCTGCAACATATTCAGCGGAGAATGTGAAGGGTTCATC
>JAGGAS010009533.1:0-13245 GCA_017657355.1 Termitomyces sp. K1Ac | reverse complement strand
CTCAGACAACGATGTGGCTAGACTTGTTTGTGCATGTTACATTTATTTGTACATAGTTATATTTTCAAACTCAGTTATATCGAACTGAATGTCCAACTATAGATTCTAGTGCGCTAGATTGCCTCGACAATCGAAATTTTGCACCCGCCCGCCCGCCACACCCTTGAGGCCTATCGACCAGTACTGAGTCAAGCTCGAAGCTCCAGTCCCGTCATCCTAGAACGTTGGCCCACTCGCCCTATCACGTGTACCAACCCACAGGACACAAAACTGAACTTCGAGCCGAGAGGGACCGAAGGTCCCCCTCCCAAAAACTGAAGTAGTAGCATATCACAAGCAGAGTGCGGAAAACAGTGGTCACTAGTAATACTCAATGCCTAACAATAGTGAAAGCCTTTCTGGAGACCGACAACACGTATCGGTACACATAGATCCCCTCAATGTCACCCCCGTGACAGTTCGGACATCAATGGGACGTTGAAACGTTGAAACTTGATGGGAGGACCACCCACACTAGTACTCATCAAGGCCTTAAGCAGTTGAACGCACATCTACCAGCGCACATCTACCGTTCAATTAGAAGTCATTGAGACTCAAGTATCTACGATCTTCCAACGTCATGACCTCCGTTCACCAGGCTGGACAGCTCAACAATCTCCTTCCCGAAATATACCCTATTATCGCAGAGCATCTACCACTTCATGCAACGCCGTCTACACTCCTTGCGCTTGCTCTGACAAACCACCGTATCTCTGAGATTGTCTTACCTCTGGTATACTCTCGTCTTATCCTGAAAAACGAAGATGATGCTATCCATATCCTCCAAAAGCTGCTCACCGATTCGACGTTAGGTCAGATAGTGCACGAGTTGCATATCATGACCGACCTGTCTCTCGCCACACGTAACGGCGAGAACCCGTTCGACATCATAACAGGGGTACAACAAGTTATTGAAAAGGGTCTTCTTCCCTTCATACACACGTTAGAGTTACGCATCGGTAGTTCCTGGCATTATGACAGTGAATTTGTTGCTGTGAGGGGATTCGGTCACCTCACATCCAAATTTTGGGCTGCAATCAGGTGTAACTGTCCTCGGTTCAAAGCTCTCGTGTTGGATGGATTTGGGGATCATTCTGATGATCCGTGGCTTGACAAATCTGGTACTCTTGAAGTTTCCGTGAGTCAAATGGACTCTTTAACCCAAGTGACGGATGCTAACAGAAGATTGTATACCAGGGCCTCTCAAATCTTTCAGTGCACTTTCTACCATATGTCATTAGCGATGATGGATGTAAAAAGCTTTTGAAACATCTCTCAACCCTATCCTCTTCACTGCACACGTTGGATCTCACTATGAGGTCGGGCGAATGGACTGACCCTGTTCCCATTCTCGCCTTGCGTCTTCCCAAGCTTCGATCCCTCACGCTATCTTCATTTCATTTTCATACGATTATCACAGAAGATGCCATGGCATTTTGGGAGAGCCATCCTGGGCTCCAATATATTGATCTAGCTGACAACGATGATAGTCTTTCATGGTTCTCACGGAAATTTTCTGCCGACTTCCTACCTAACCTTCGACATCTCCGAGTATGTCCTTGACAAATCATCTTTGTTCCATAACCATCTAAACTTATTGGTCAGGCCCGCTTTAACGATGTCCTATCCCTAACACCTATCCTTCCTCAGCTTCTCAGCCTGTCCATCTTCAGTAGTGTGAATGCACAAGTTCCATATCTTTTACGAAGTGTCATACCAGATGGTCTTCCAAATCTCAAGAGCTTGGACATCGGGCAAACATCGTCATTTCGTAAGAAGGATATTGAGAACGCTGAGGGAGTACTGTGGTATGAAGATACAGAAGGCATATTCCATGATATTCCGTGGGAGAAGAAACGCCGTCCTGGACAGATATTTACGAACTACGTCCATTCCATCTACCGTGGCGCGCCTAATCTGGAGGAATTGGCATTCTCTGAGATGATCAAAGATCAACTTGAAAAACTGGTACGTATTTTCGATCCAACCATTTCATCACAGATTTGATTCTTGAATAACTCCTGATAGGTTGGAATTGCGGAAGAATTTGCGGGATTCAAGCAGCTTAAGAGGTTCTACTTCATGGGCGGAGATACGCTTTTCTCTGATATCGAGGAAAATGCTAAGATTACTTTGCTTTCCAAAGCAAAGCAGTTCGCTGCGGCTGTTCCCAGTCTGGTTTCTTTCACCGACACAAACGTCCAGTCACTCCCATATGCAACTGTCTGGATTGAGAGAGATGAGAGCGGGGGAGTCGCGGGCGCATCGTTCGGAAAGGGATATGGACTGTTGATCGGTCATGATGATGAGGCGTTCCCTGCGCTTCCAGGCCCCTAGCAATCGACTGTTAGACATTAATAATAGCGTTCCAGTGATATAGAACCACATGGATTAGAAGTCTTTGAAACGTTAACATTATTGATACAAGCCAAAATTAAACCTCGGCTGAAAATGACTACATACGTCAAAATTCAACCTCGGCTGAAAATGACTACATACGCCAAAATTCAACCTCGGCTGAAAATGACTACATACGTACACCTACATACACCAGCCATCTAGTATACATCCGTGTCTAGACACTCGTCACCCGTCATTGTCGCGTGGGTCAAGGAAGAATGGTTAAATTCAAAGAAAACATGTTCAGCATCACAAGGACTTCCGAGTTCACACAAATCCGAATCCAGATTGACAAACATGGTTACTACCAGCGGCTGTTTGATGAATTTAAGACTGATGCAGTACTGATGAATTAACCTGTTCCAACATTATGATATGCATGTAGGTTCCTAACGAGGACCGTTGATGACCGGTAGTTGTAGATCAACGTTGATGCGACATGTTGTGGATCAATGAAATGGATAGTATGTCATACGTAAGTATAAGAGACCTGATGCACCGTTTATAATTCTTCAGCTGGTCTACATATTTCCTCTCAAGCGCAGGTCGCTGAATAGTTCTCCTAGACTTTATTTAGTACACATCCTACCTACTCCTCGCCCATTCCAACTTGTTTATTATGAAGTTCTCTCTCGTCATCACTGCCACCTTCTTCACCTTCTTCACCGTGTCGCTCACAGCCCCTGTCACTTCCAATTATGTCCCTGCTGACGACTTGGTGACACGGTACGCATAACTCTCCTCACGCTTTGCTCTATACACTTTGCTGATCTGACTTCAAAAGAGCATCGGGGGAGCTTGATACCCTCGCCGCCCGTGAATGGATTGCTCTCTACACTCGGACTGGCAGCTTTGCAGAGACGTCGAAGGAGAGAAAGATGGAAGCCTATGCATTCGTGAACAAAGCCAAAAAGGGAGGTCAGCTTGCTAATGCTGCCTCCCCCGCACCCTATACAAAGACCTATCTCAGCCGCAACGGTTTACACCTTGACCGACAGCAACCAACCAATAATCGGGGCGAGCACAAGGTCGCCGTTCAGCTCAATGAAAAGGACGGCAGACCAACCACCATAGGCCAGGTCGTCATCCATAAGGATGCAGATCCTTCAATTCAAACGGTACGTTTGTTTCCAAGTTCTTCTTTACTATCATCTAAATGGATCATTCGTGTTCGATTCTGCATAGGTTGCTTATAAGTTGAAAAAGTCAATCAAATCTGGCAAGGAAAAGTTCATCCTCCCCTCCCATCCCAGCAAGAAGAAACAGAATATCGCAAAGAATGAGGCAGCACGTAAGGCGAAGCAAGAACGTATCGCCGCCAAGTTGAAGGCAAACGCGAAAGCTCGTCTCACCGCTAGGGCAGGCTGAGCTGATGGATAGCATGAGAGCGATGTTTGTTGCTATATAACCTGCATTTGTAGAGTCAGAACAGCATCAAAACAAACTGATTTGTACATAGGAAGACAAAAGGAGCATACATACTAGTAATATGAGCATCAACACATCAGGGTGCGAAATTCGAGATGATAGTAAGCTTGAAATAGTATTACTCACAATGGTAATATAATGACTGTGTAACTGCCATCTGGACCTTTGAAAGCGTTGTTGGAGCCGTGATAGCTACTTTTGAGGGGTATTGTGAATTAGATTGAGCGACAGAGACATTGATATAAACCAAGCTAAGAAGTGGGCAGTTTTGATCGTGATAATTACCAGGAGACCTATCGAGTATTCGGCCATGGAGAGTTGATTGACCGTACAGCAATGGTCAAGGTATAATAGTCAACAATTGTGGATGGCCTACAGTAAAACAAAACGTCGACCAAAGGAAGATTGCCCATGATCATAGGAGTTAGATCGATGATTTAAAGGTTATCATTGATTCAGAATCACTGATGCCTAAACATGACGAGGAAGAATGCAAGAAGAATACACAAGGCCTGAAGCTTGAAGCTTTGAAGACCTGAAGCTGAAGGGCAGAAGTCACATTTGCCCAGAGACGGAGTGCGGGCACGGGAAATCGATGAAATCATCGGATCAGTGCACTGTAGTCTGTGGTTGTCTCCACAAGCGCCCGGGCAACCTGTCTTTTCCACACCCATGTTCAGCGCCTTCATCTAGGCGTACCTCACATGGCCCCTGATGCGCAATTGAAACTTCTATCTTGGAGGCTCAGGTCTCAGACGCAACGCAAGATGATTGAACCACAACCCGCACTGTATTGATTTCCGAGTGGTCTCTCGATACTCGATCAACATCCTTGAGGTGATTGACGCGCATGCAGAGCTTGGAGGCTTGCAGAGCTTGGGGGTGAGCATAACGGGATCAAGACGACGCACGCGCTTGTCACCACTGGAGGGCAAAATTGCAAATCAAGCGTTACCAAGGCTCGGGTCCACGGGATGCTTCTTGAGTCTGGGATACATGAGTTTGCAACAGAGGAGAGGTGGCGGCGGTGAAGGTGAAGATGGATGCGGAAGCGTGGACGACGGATCGTCGTAGCATGTGGGGTTGAAGGTAAAGGTGAGAGGTATTTTGATGGAGTCTTTGATGGATGTAGCAGAAATTACTTATATGAGGACGGGGGATGAATATCGATGGATAAGGAGGTCAATGACATGTGTATATCCCACTTGCAAATCAGGTATAGGCATCAAGATATGTAACTATACATACTGTTATTGGGTGCATAAAATAAGTCTCAATGAACACATCAGTTTTCCGTCGTGGAAACGCCGGTTCTTATCATGTCTCAACAGTCTCAACCTCATCTCGAGTTCTGTCGTCTTTGTCGCAGACTCTCCTTGTCATTGCAGGGAAGCTAAAACGTCCGCAGGATATGACTCAATCAGCTGCTTAGCGCTTAGCGCTTGCAACACGGTGTTTGATGGATCACTAGACTCAGTGCGCCTTTGACAAAATCTACATGTTTAAACTAACTTAAACCAAGTGGGTGACAGCTCGGACATCAATGGGAACTTGAAACCTGATCATAAGGATGGGAGGACCACGGGCTGCACCTAATGACCATTTCAAACGTACTCGATACTATCTACACAACTTCAACCACGAAACCAACTTGAATCTGAAACGACCGTGATGACCTTCGCTTACCAGACCGGACAGCTCAACAACCTCATTCCTGAAATATACCCCATTATCGCAGAACATCTGCCACTTTATGCAACACCCTCTACACTCTTCGCGCTTGCACTGACGAACCACCACATATCCAAGATTGTCTTACCTCTGGTATACTCTCGTCTTATCCTGAAGAACGAAGACGATGCTATCCGTGTCCTCCAAAAGTTACTTGCCGATTTGACGCTAGGTCGGATGGTGCACGAGTTGCATATCTTGTCCGACCTGTCTCTCGCCACGCGTAACGGCGAGAACCCATTTGACGTCATAACAGGGGTACAACAAATTATTGAGAAAGGTCTTCTCCCCTTCATACACACGCTAGAGTTGCGTATCGGTAGTTCTTGGCATTATGACAGAAAATTCGATCCTGTGAGGGGATTCGGCCACCTCACACCCAAATTTTGGGCTGCGATCAAGGGTAACTGCCCTCGGTTCAAAGCCCTCGTGTTGAATGGATTTGGGGATGATCCTAATGACCCATGGCTTGACAAATCTGGTACTCTTGAAGTTTCCGTGAGTTAATTGAACTGTGTGATCCGACTGACCAATGCTTACAGAAGATTCTATCTCAGGGCCTCACAAATCTTTCAGTGCACTTTCAGCCATTCATTGGCAACATTAGCGAAGATGGATGTCAAAAGCTTTTAAAACACATCTCGACCCTATCCTCTTCGCTGCATACATTAGATTTAATATTGAATTCGAGCGAATTGACTGACACTGCACCCATTCTTGCCTTGCGCCTTCCCAAGCTTCGATCCCTCACGTTGTCTTCATCTCGCGCAATTATCATAGCAGATGTTATGGCATTTTGGGAAAGCCATCCTGGGCTCCAATATATCGATGTTGGTGAGAACGATGATAATCTCCCATGGTTCTCACGGGAACTTCCCGCCAACTTCCTACCTCATCTTCGACATCTTCGAGTATGTTTCCATTAAATTATTCTTGTCTTTGTAAACATCTGTTCTATTAATCAGGCCCACTTCAACGACGTCCGATCCCTTGCACCAATTCTTCCTCAGCTTCTCAGCCTGTCCATTCTCGGTAGTGTGAATGCACAGGTTCCACATCTTCTACGATCCGTCATCCCAGCTGGTCTCCCAAAACTCAAGAGCTTGGACATCGAGCAAGCATCGTCATTTCGTAAGAAGGATACTGTGGATGTCGAGGGAATACTGTGGTATGAAGATGCAGAAGGGGTATTCCACAAAGTCCCTCGGAAGAGGAAAAACCGTCTTTATGATGGAGATTTATTTGGAAACTATGTCCATTCCATCTCCCGTGGCGCGCCTAATCTGGAAGAATTGGCATTCTCCAGAATGACAAAAGATCAACTTGAAAAATTGGTACGTTTTTGATCCAACCGATTCGTCACAGGATAGGGCCTTGATTGTTGAATAACTAGGTCAGATTCGCGGAAGAATTCGCGAAATTCAAGCAACTTAAGAGGTTCTATTTCATGGGCGGAGATACGCTTTTCTCTGATATCGAAGAAAATGCTAAAAATACTTTGCTTTCAAAAGCAAAGCAATTCGCTGCGGCTGTCCCCAGTCTAGTTTCTTTCACCGACACAAACGTCCGGTCAATCCCGTATGCAACTGTTTGGATTGAGAGAGATGAGAATGGGGGAGTCGCGGGCACATCGTTCGGAAAGGGATATGGACTGTTAATTGGCCATGAGGATGAGGCGTTCCCCGCACATCCGGGCCCCTAGCAATTGACCGTTAGACTAATAGTGCTCCAGAGTTTCGTTGGGATATACTAATCACCTGAAGTGGCGTATAGGGGGTGATTTTTTCTTCGTTCCCGAGGCTGTACGATTGAGAGTGAAGACTTGTGGCGGAAATTGCAGTGGTAACTCCTTTCTATGTATCTTTCCCGATGTCAGCAGGTTGTAGTAGCCAGACTCCAAGATATTAACTCCATCAAATTTAAGGCTTTGCCACATTCGCGCCACCAAGGCCTCTCCATGAGCCTTCCGATAAGGTAAAAGACAGGAGTCAGAGAAAGTACTTACTTGCTTCTTCTTCTTCATATACATCTAAAAGCTGGCATAGACACATTTGATCTTTCGTGGAGAAATGCAATGAACTACGGCTGGTCCGGCCAACTTGTTGACGCCGCCTGATGGGAAGGTTTCATTCAACTTCAAACGACTTAGTGGCTCTTGAATACCCTGTGAGCAGTTCAATATAAGTTAATTCGTACTTAGGGTTCATGCGCGATTTGCCGCACCAATTCATCAAACTGGGGCCTGGACTACGTATGATAGAGTTTGTGATGAGCATTGAGCTCAGGGTAAAAACTCATGAAATTAACACTATGTACTTAGCAGGACAGCAAGGCATCTCCCGAGTAGCTATTCGCGATCTGGTTTTGGGCGTGGATTCAAAATGAGCTTCGAGATCAACTTCATCTGTCCGAAAATTAACATAGATACATAGACAAACAGTGAGGGATCGTTAGCGGATGAATCTGGTATGAAAGCTCACCTAAATATTCTTCCAACAAAATTTGCTTCCCAAATATACGTATGGAAAAAACGCGTCGTTAACGCGTCAAGCGCGACAAAGAAGGGGAAGAAGTGAGACACAACGCGCTGAAGTCCATATCACCATGTGATCTCGTTGATTCATGTAAGAGAGTGCAAACCCAAACAAACGCCAACATTTCTTTCTTTGGAACCACCACGTTCAACGCCACTTTCGCGTTCCGCTGGTTAGCGTGCTTTTCGTCTCATTCTTCTGACCATCCTCACTTTGGGCAGTGTAATCAGCCCTGAAAATCCAAAGCTAGCCCAAGTATGTCTCCTATTGTCATCATCTCTGACTCAGTCACTTATTATATGTCACTTGCTGCGTACAGGCGTGTATCATATTATACAACTTCAATGGCTCCCTCTGTAAAATCTGGTGGTGGAAAATCTAAGACGGGTGCGACCACCAACACGTCGGGACAAAATCAACAGCGTGCGGTACAAACGAGAAGTCAAAAGGCCGGGTTGCAGGTGCGCTTATTCATCTCAGAGCGATTTTTCTAAAACGTCTGATCCAAATCCTCGATCGGTATAGTTCCCTGTCGGTCGTATCCACCGTTACTTGAAACAACGCACTCAACATAATGTCCGAATCGGTGCAAAGGCTGCAGTGTATACATCTGCGATCCTGGAATATCTGACAGCTGAAGTGTTGGAACTTGCTGGTGCGTTAATATACCTGTTTTCTGCTATGCTCTTGCCTCAACTTCTCATCCAGGAAATGCATCGAAGGATCTTCGTGTCAAACGTATCACTCCTCGCCATCTCCAACTTGCTATTCGTGGTGATGAGGAACTTGACACACTCGTCCGCGCTACGATCGCTGGAGGAGGTGTCCTTCCATTCATTCATAAGAGCTTGACATCCAGCATCAAGCCTGTACCAAAGAAACCAGAGTGATTACATGATCTCGGACTGTCCTCCCCATCAAATATTCGTTGCTAGACGTTTTCGTTTCGTCTCCTTCTCACGGCAATCGTACGCCATTGTCCCTCTTTGAATTTTACCCTGTGATCTAGTATAGTATTACTGACTGAGTGATGAGTCCATTGTTTTTCGGTGGAGTTTGTAACAAGATACAATGGTTTTGTTTTGTGTATTTATGACATTCGACTATCTTTATAGCCTCATTTCTACGATTGAATATAGTACATGTATACGCGTTTGTGACACTTGTTATATGCACCTGATCATGCATCGATCATGACCAAACGTGTCGATATAAAAGCCTTCTTCCGGTCAGCCACCACGACCATTGCTCAGTCGACTACTACTCTTCACAATTCTTCTGCGTCTCGCTTTTGTACTGTTTTCTATCTGTGTTGTACGATGTCGCCTGATCGTCAACGAGTCTCCCCGCCGGCTAGCGCGTCTAAGCCTTATTCAAGACCAACGACGCATGATCCGTCTCCTAAGAAGCAATCTGACGATACTGACGATATCGCCCTACAAGATCTTTCTGAAGACGCTCCTCAAACTACTGTTATCGCCAGTAAACCAGGATTCCCGACCTACGAGCAGTACAAAGAGATCGAAGCCACATACCTCAAGACTCTTCCCTCCACCAAGCGTGACAAGGCTCTCATTTCTCAAGATTTGTTCGACCGGATCTGGACTGTTCTCCACTCGTATGACGTCACCGTTGAAAGCCCTCAATTTCGTTTCTGGGTGCGCAAGAAGTTCACTCTCGGAAAACTCAAGAAGTCTACCGATCCTGTCGAGGAGTTCCCTGAAGGTACACCCGGGCCGGACGTCAAACCACAAACTGTACTTCTCCACGACAAGAACCTTGTTGCTGTACAAGAGCAGATCTACGACATCTTGTGCTACGGACATGGGACATCTAATCATGGTGGACGTGACAAGACTTGTTCCTCGATTCGTAAGCACTACACCTGGATTCCCAAAGAACTTGTAGCGCAGTTTATCAAGGCGTGTCCAACTTGTATCGCGAGAAAATGCGGGATGAAGAGCGGAGATAGTAGTGCTGTCAAAACTCTCCGTCAGTACCTACGCAATCTAGGTGCACCTGATGAATCGGGAGAAGAGGACTCTGAGAGACCGAGGAAATCTGCGTTTCGTCTTTCGCCAAAGAAAAAGCGACCTATCCCGCGTGCTGAATCGAGTCAACCGCTGGACCGCTTAGGAAACAACACTGCTCCACCTCAGGTACACGTCCCTCAAAGTGTTTCTATGTCTCGTGAGGTTTCTTTGTATAAAGGGCTCCCGAATGGCTGGCAATTCCGCCACGACCACATCGAGGAGGCCCAAAAGGAGTTCATATCAAAGCAGAAGATTGCGCATATACCCGGCTCTAATGGTCATAACGGACGCCCAAGGGTCCCCAGCATTGCTCCCATGATCCGCGCCTTTTCTGAGCCGCCGCTGACCAATAACGGCACCCTTCCCCTTGTACAACCAACTAGCTTCGATGCTGAGTGTGAGTCGTCGCCCCCTAGGCCACAACCTTTGACACTTCAGACTATTCCTGGTTCTCCGTTACCGCAAGAGACGCATCCTAGACTCTCCAATGGTAGAACTATTAGTTCGTCGTTCGCGACACTCCCTTCTGCTTCGACCCCCGTCAAAACCCGCCCTATTGTTCCTACCTCTATCATACGTGCCGCTGCTCCAAGTTCTATCGACCTCCAAACTCTGGGCTCTCAGAAGACGATTCAGGCGTATCTCACTTTCCGTGACAGCGACAGTCTCACTCCCAACAGCGACAGTCCCAAGTCATCCGCACCGCTCGTCAGCCCCGGCAACTCGAACTCGAGTTCTTTGTACGCCCTCGCTCTGGTCGCTACAGAATGTATGTCGCCAGTAGATACGGCACTCCCCACGCCCATAGATCAGACAAGTGCGACCGAGACTTTCATGAAGGACCTGGCACCACAGGAGAGAGGATTGACGCTCAACACGAGCACGGAGGCAGTGTATGATCATGCTCCCGATGTAATCGTTCTCTGATTCGGTTTGCGAGGGTTAGATTGATGCAGGTATTGGTGCTTGAAGGTTAGCAGCATAAACTACGTATACAACACAGCCTACCTGGCAGCAATAGACGCTACGAACACAGACTATTTCCAGTTGATCGCCGATGTGAGTGCTACATACAAAGTAAAATCTCTCGCGGCTAGCGCGTGCGAAAGCTCAGTTGTCGAGAGCTTGGCAAGGACGGTCTGTGGAACTTTCTTTATAAAAAAGTGCTTGTTTTGTTACCATCACTTATGATTGTGAAATTTTGTCTGTCCATGACATTGAATCTGTCATCAGTTGCTTCACGCTGTCGACTGCTGTTATTTGTGGGTGTAATGACGTCTGAGGACTGAGCGCTGAGCCTTAAGCTCGGTAAGTTGGCAACAGTGGTGGTACATATGTATCTAGGTTTTTGGTATTCAATCTTATCTTATCAGTTGGGCCGATCGGTGCCGGTCCACGGTCACTTGACTTTTTTTGTTAACGAGAGTCCCGCATTGTGCATCTTCCAGATCTTGCCGCAGTATACTGCTCAACGAGCCGACAGTGCCGTAAATTTCAAGGTTCTTTCACCCCTTTCCATTTACCTTGTTGAGTCTGAAGTCCGTTCTAACTTTTCATCACATGATGAACAGAAACGAGGGGACGCTGACAGAATGCCCCGAGTTGGAGGCGGAACACTTATAGTTCGCCACCTTTCAGAACCACCGAGGTAAACCAAGCATAGACTTCCTTCTCGGACACAAACTCATGCAAAATTCGATGACTACATTTAAACTTGCTCTGACGGAACCGCCAAACGGAGCGCGACATACTTATTGTGAATGAGTTTTGTCCATCACTCAAACAGTCAAAATGACTCAGCCACATGGCCTACCATGACCGATCTGATCTGTGCCATGTACAAGATCTTCCTTACAAACTAGCACGCGCACCGCATTTGAGGCGTCTGCCATTCCATTCATATATATATCACTATTCTTCCAAAATGTTCTCATCACGATTCCCTTACCGACTCGATGTCTGTATCTTTCGTGCAGGAAACCATGCTCAGCACCAACATCCCTCCTGCGTCTGGTCCAGCGTCCTCGGTATCACTGGATACGGTTGCTCAGTCGAAGCCCGGACTGCTCGTCACTGCGGAGCTTGAGAAAGCGGTCGAAGAGTGTAAGTCGAAAGTGGTGCGCATTGTCGAGGAATGTAAAGCAAAGAACAGGAAGTTCCGGTATGAAAGAATCTACAGCTTCCCCTTTCCTGCTCCCTTTGACTCGGTATCAGCGACGTCGAATTCGATCTTGAAAACGACCAGTACCGGTGTCTCCATGGACTAGATTTTGGTCCCACAACGTATACACCTTCAGATGTTCAACGAGTGACCCAAATCTTCGACAAACCTCAGTTCTTCGTGAACGAGGCAGATTCCAATGATATAATTCAAGGAAAGATCGGGGACTGTTGGTTCCTTTCAGCTCTAGCTACTGTATCCACGGCAAAGGGCCTTGTCGAGAAGTTCTGCGTTGCAGTGAGTCCTCTCAGGCCTAAGTAGTTCCTTTTCTCAAGATGCTCTTGTGAACCTAGCGGGACGAAGATGTTGGAGTTTACGGATTCATCTTCTTCCGGGACAATAGATGGGTCAACGTTGTGGTCGACGAGTACGTTGAACCCTCCTCTACGTCTCAAACGCTATTGAACTCACGTGTCTAATTGAACGCAGTCTGCTCTACACGTCTGTCCCAAAATTCGAGGAGTTAACTATCGCTGAAAAGGAGTTGTATCACGAAGATAAGGATCGATACAACAGTACCGCCAGGAAGGGTGGTAAGACGCTATACTTCGCGAGGTCTGGTGCGGCAGGTGAAACATGGGTACCGCTAATCGAAAAGGCGTATGCCAAACTACATGGAGACTACCTTTCGCTTTCGGGAGGAAAGGCTCTCGAAGCAGTGGAGGATCTAACTGGGTACGTCCGCGGTAAATCATCAACTTCTACTTATTCTGAACATGCTTAGAGGGGTGTCTACCGTGATCAGCAACAAGGATATTCTTGACATTGACAGATTCTGGAATAATGAGCTACTCAAAGCCAATCAAGACAGACTTTTCGGTTGCTCGTTCAACAGTCTCGACGTCAGCCGAAATGGCTT
>JAGGAS010009532.1:0-13300 GCA_017657355.1 Termitomyces sp. K1Ac | reverse complement strand
CATCTACACCTACACCTAGGCCGACCCCCTTCAGACCGCCAAGGGAAATTCGATGGAGGATGGAGAGAGAGGTGAAGCCGAGTGTAAGGAGGAGGGAGGTAAGTCAGTGTAGTCGGCGGGGAATGAATATTGGGATTCGGTACGAGAGATTTCCAAGGAACTAGAGCATCTCCGGAAAACTGAATATTCACAGCTGGTGCTTTCCAGAGAAACCAACAGCGGATGACTTTGACTTTTATTGCAGAAATCTACGTAAGACGAAAAAAAACAACCGTGATCGTAAGAGTCCTTTTAATTGAACAGATGCATCAGTTAAAAGCGTAGCAGGTAAGTGACATAGATCTAGGATGGTCTGTCATGAGAAAGAGAACAAGGGAATATAGATAGGATAGATAATAAGTCTTTAAAATTTAAAGCGTCAGTAGCAGGAAAGGAAAGGGAATAACATTAACATGGCAAAAGGAATGATAATGGGTATACACCACGAGGAAAAAAAGAAAAAGAAAAGTCATCCCTCCTTTACGTGATCCCAAGTCCTCTGATGCCCTCGAGCTTTGCTCATTTATCCCAGATACTACGAATGTCTCACAAAAGGCAAAGAAGAGCTCCAGCACTTTACCAAACACCGCGACGGTGGCGTAATGCTCATGGCCGGTCTCTACGACTCTGTCGTTCTGAGTAAAAGGACAATAAGTGCCAGCAGCGTGTCAGCAACATGAAGTTTTTGGAGTCTCTTCAACAGTTTAGAGACCGTGTCGGTTACAATCTAAAGGTATAAGGGTGAGTGGGGAAAACGGTTCAGCGCACGTCGAGGACGGTCCGACGGAGTCCACACATTAGGGGCAGGTTTGTTTGGTGATGTTGACGCGGGGAAGTGGGTGAACTGCGACCACGACTGTTGGGCTCGGCCATGGAGCTCGCTGCGACGAAACTTCTCGAGTCTGCGACACACCGGACGCTGCATGCGCAGGCCTTCTCGCGCTCGTCCACGCAGGCGTCGCTCGTGCTGACTGATCTGCTCTCGCGGTACCTCGCGCTGCTTGCGTCGAGCTGCGCAAAGTATGCGTCGCATGCGGGCCGCACGAACGTTACGGTGCGTGATGCGATGGGGGCGCTGGGCGATATGGGGGTGGGGATTGAGGAGCTCGGGGAGTATGTGGGTACGGAGGGAAGGGAGCTTGGGAGGTATGCGCTGTGGAGTGCGAGGAGGGTGGAGGATTTGGTGGAGCTTAAGGGTGAGTGTGGTTGGCTAGGCGTGAGATGCGTCGTCAATGGGTTTTGCAGCGCAATTGAAAGAAGGGACAAGAACGGATCGCGACGATGCTATTCCGTTGGTTTATGCGCCGTGCCCTGAGATGGACGATGAGGATGAGGACGACGACGACGAAGAAGAAGATTCTCATATTAGACCGGCTATGGACGACTATGATTTACGAATATCTAAACGACCACGGACGGCGAGCTGGCAGCCCCCGGAACATATACCCGACTTTTTACCCCCGTTCCCGGCGCTTACGCCGCCTGAAGCACCAGAGCCGTCTCCAGCGAGAGACACGCCGCAGCCAGCATTTGAGCTGCCGCCGCGTGTGGCAACTGAAACAGCAAAAGCGCCCGCAGCAGCGCTCACGGCGACGTCGGCGTCGGATTATCTGATGCAGGTGCCGTATGGTCAGTCGTCGTTGGCTCAGGTGGCGGAATGGCATCTGCCCACAGCACCACGGCTGCAGCCTGCGCCGGGACGTGTTGCGCAGATTGAGACGGAGCCAGCGCTGGTGAAGGCGTACCATCATATATTGACGCACCCGCCGCCCACGCAGGCGCCGCAGCCGACGCTTGCGCGGTACAAGGTTTCGATGGGACTGTTAAAGTTGATCCAGAGTGCACCGCGGTGGGATGTGGCGGACACGCTGTATGGATGTGTTGCGCCGAATGGACCGAGGGTGGGAAGTATTGGACCGACATACCCGATGGCGGTGGGCACGGGAGAGGACAAGGCGCGAGAAAAGTTTCCGCCGACGCTGCCACGTGCTGTGGGTGCAGGTGAGCGGATTGTGCCGTTGGTGAGCCAACAGGGATCGCGGATCCAGGACCTGGCGCGGAGTGTGTTGCCGGTATGTGCAATGTGGAAGTTTTTTTTTTCTTGCTGACAATTGAATGCAGCCGTCAATTGTGTCTCGTGTGAGCCGACTGACGCACCCGCCGCCATTGCAGCGAGGTGCTAAATTATTAGTGTATGGAAGTGGAGTGCCTGCGCCATGGAATGCGAATGCGCTTCCTACGGGAGAGAAGGAGGAAGAGGCAGAGCCAGCGAACAAGGGTGCGCTGGGAGATGCGCGGCTGTTTGGGACGTGGGAGGTGGAGAACAAGGATTTCCGAGTGGGGATTGCGCCACGGCGGACGCGTAACAGTGTAGCTGCTTACAAATAATAAATGATTATGTTTTGTTATGTTCAGTGAGCTGGCTGAGATTAGCCGCAACACTTCTGTCATTTCTTCGTCCTCGTCCTCGTCGTCCCTCAGCGACCTCCCTGATCCACGCACGGTCCGCCCGCCCCGCACTTTCGCAGCACCCCGCTCGGCGTCAGACACTCAGTCGGCCAGCCAGCTCCCAGACTACATCCAGCGCGAACTCGGCCTCGAACCCAGTGCACGCTTCAACTCTCCTCATGACTTTCAGTTCGGCGACATCCTCGGCCATGGCTCCTATTCTACTGTCATACAGGCCCATGGAAAAAAGTCTGCTCGTCCATATGCCATCAAGGTCCTCGACAAGGCACATCTCCAGCGACACAACCAGCGCCGCACTGCTTATGCTGAAAAAGAGGCTCTCGTTGCCCTAGGAACCTCACATCCAGGCATCGTAGGCCTCCATTCGACTTTTTCAGACGCATGGTCTCTCTGTGAGTCGCTCCTACCATGTATAAAACTTTTCCGCTAACCAGAGTAAGATTTTGTGCTCGACCTGCTACCATACGGCGACCTCCGTGCTCTGATTGTCCGCTACGGCTCACTCTCGCTGTCATGTACCCGCTACTACATTGCCCAGCTCACCGACGCAATCACTTTTATGCACTCCAAGGGCGTCATGCACCGCGACATCAAACCCGAAAACCCCCTCCTCGACGCCCGCTTCCGTCTTGCTCTCGCTGACTTTGGCACTGCCAAGGTCCTGCCTTCTACCGAAACACGCTCTAATACATTTGTCGGCACACCCCAGTACTATTCCCCCGAGCTTCTCACCACCTCTCACACGTGCCCCGCCTCTGATCTCTGGGCCCTCGGCTGTGTCCTGTTTGAGCTCCACACCGGGACATTTGCGTTCAACGGCCCATCGCCCCTCCTCACCTGGCGCCTCATCAAGGCGCTCTCCTATACCATCCCCGACGAATTTGATACCGATGCTGCTGACCTTGTCCGCCGCTTGCTGCTGCTAGACCCAGCAGACAGACTCGGCGCTGCAAACATGGCCGACCTCAAGAACCACGCGTTCTTCAGTGCCGTTGACTGGGACACGCTCTGGGACGAGCCGCATCCGCTGCTGGAAAGCGGGCTCAAGCAGCCGCCCGAGCCCGTCAGCCCGATATCGTCAGACGCAGAGCTGAGTGCGCAGCTGAGGGAGGAGAGGATGTTGGATGAGGATGAGGATGAGGTTGCGTGGGCCAAGGACGCGAGGATCGCGGCGTATGTGCCTGGTCTGAGGCAGGTGAATGGGAATCATACGGTGCTGCCTGCGGTGCAGCCCGTGGGCGAACACAAGTTTCCGAGGACGGAAGCGGAGGAGGAAGGGGACGCGGAGGTTCCGTATGATCCGCGAGACACTGCTGTTGTTGAAGCAGTGGCGGAACTGGCGCTTGAGCAGCCGGTTAATGTCGATGTGGATGTTGTGCCCAGCAGCGAAAATGGGACTCCCCCGGTTTTGGTTGTGCCGGTCTCGACACCTCTAGAGGTGCCTCCGCCCCCGCTGGAGATTTTTTTGCCGGAACATCAGCGGTTTGCGCATCTCTTGCAGACGAAGGAGAGGCTGGTTGTGTGCACGCCGCTTATACCGGAGTCGACGACCCCCGGGGGGCTTGTTCGTTACCTCCCGCGCTTGCTCACGGGCTCGTTGAGGGGGAGGAAACCGAAACTCAAGGAGCGAGTGTTGGTGCTCACTGATAGGCGGGTGTTGTGTGTGAGCACGGGGAGTAAAAGCACGCCGACGGTAAAGGCGGAGTATGTGTTGAAGAGTGGGGTCAAGGTCGAGGCGAGGGGGAGTGATGGTGTGGTTGTACTTGCTAATGTGAGTGTGGTGTGGTGATCTCATTATTCATGCTGATTGGATTGTAGAATGAGAAGGGGGTGCCGTATGCGTTTGATGAGGCTGGTGCGCAGGAGAGGTGGATGCGTGGTATTCGAGAGGTGTTGGGTGAGGTGCGCAATGTGCCGGCGGAGGTTTGATAATTGGAAGTTTATATATTTGAGGTTTTGGCTAGGCTGACATAGAGTATAATGATACAGATTGATTGAGAGTCAAAAAAAAAGTATGTATCTACTTGCATTGAGGAGTTGATTTCAGCATTGACGTCGAGTTTTGTCTTGACATGAATGATAATATTCCGAGAAACTTAGTCATATTGTGGTACTTGTTTTTGACTTGTTTCAACACAACTCGAACTCCCTCTATTCAGATCTCACTGACATGTCTGGATATCTGCTTGCTAGCTCTCGATTTTCTGCAAATCTGCTGAATGACCTTGGTCTTAGGATTGCGACAACTACCGCTCATCGCTCTCGAGTTCAATTTTCAACGAGTTCTATGGCTGCTCCGAAGAGTCAAGAGATTTACCCTGGGGGCCCACAGTTTGCAACACAGGAACTGATTTTTGATGAGTTAGGTACAAAATATGGGCCGCGCAATTTGCTTTCGGTGATGTCATAGGTAATCCCACTGGTGTGAAATACGTCATTCGCCATAAACTGGGGTGGGGCTCGACTTGTAGCACATAATGCATAATGGCTGGTTGAGAATCGAAGGTGCCAGATGTTCCATATGTGAGTTGCACGTCGTACTTAAGGGTCTTTTCAGCCAGAAAAAAATTTATGCCCTCAAAGCTCTTACAGGTTACGCCACACGCATGGCTACAGAAGATATGATCTATGAAAGACAAGCACTAAAGAGGGTCAAGGTGGAGCCTGAGTCTCTTGCGGTGAGACTTTACGACGATTTCATTGTTCCGGACAAAGGCAGCGCCCGTGAACATCTCTGTTTTGTTACCCAATTGGTCGGTGGTGATGTGCTGCACCTGGCACGCGGCCTCAACATACCCCGTTATCCTCTACCAACTGCCAAACGACTTCTGTTCCATGTACTGAGGTCCCTCCATGCCCTCCATAGGCGTTCTATCATCCATACAGATATTAAATCCTCTAATGTCTTTCATGAAAATGTTCTCAATGATCATGAGATTAGAAAGTTACTGGACTCGGACCCCTCACGTTGGCATCCGCCTGAACAATCACCTGATGGGATTGTGCGTGCTGTGGTATCTCAGCCACTCCCTCTTCATTCTTCGACACATCGTTTATCCTACGTATTAGGTGATCTTGGGAGTGCCACGCAAGTGTTTCAGATTGCTATTTCAGTATCTTCACTGATGTCCATTAGCACAAGACTTTCGATATCGAATCACCGATTACATATGTCCTGAAAGCTTGCGTCCACCAGGGGTTTATTTGGGAGGACCTTGGAATGAAAAAGTCGATACATGGATATTTGGGAGCTTGGTATGTTAATCATCTTCGTCGCTCATCCCAACGGTATAAGTCTGGTTCAAGGTATATGAAGTCATCACTGGCCAGCCATTGTTCAAATATCGTGAGGGAGGGACTGACATCAGTGGCAACAATGTTCATCTTGATGCTGTGGAAGACATGCTCTTCCAGATGGCTGCCCATTCAAACGATCAATATATTAATTCCAACCAGATCAACTCACCATCAGTTGTCAAGCATCACTCTACTTTGATGAGTTGTTTCGTTTACGGCCTTCACGGCATATCTCCTGACTAACGGTCAATTGATATACATAGGTTGTCTGAAGAAAAATCCCGGCGAGTGGGATTACGAAACAGATTGTCCGGGACAGTCATGGGGATTATACTCTCACCTCAGCAGCAGAGATTGTTAGAAATATTAGGAGGTGTATAAGACTTGATTCGAAGGACAGGCCCGGTGCACAGGAACTCCTTGAAGATGATTGGTGGCAGGATGCAGCAGTTTAGTGCATAAGCCAGCTACGGGTCGCTGCAAGGTCGACGGTTTTGGTTGCGTTCCAAAATTCAGCTCTATATTTAGACTTTTAGTGAGTTCATGTTACATATATAGTTTCATAAGTCTGACGGCACTCGTCGACTGCAGGCCATGATCAAACGTGGACCAAAATTCAAGACGATATCTGATAGTGTCATTTTTGGTATATAAGTTCTGGCGATAACAATAAAATACGATGCAAGACTAGAAAACTAAATATGTTACGTATGAGTACAGATGCAAGGTAAATGAGTGTAAAAATACGAATTATTATAAATCCTGTCAAAGTGCTCACTCGCCCACCAGTTTGAGGACGGACCAGACGATCACTACACCGAGGACGAGAATGAGAGCCATTACACCTCCAATGAACAGACCAATCTCGAGCTTGCTCGGCTCGTGTGAGGGCCCGTGCGTCGAAGGCACAATCCCAGCCCGGATGTCATCAAGTCGTTTTTTCTTTGCAATCTCAAAGTCGAGCGCTTGTTCTTTCCGGATGATCCTTGTGCGCGCGTCTTCCTCGTTGAATGAGACGCCGTTGGTGTTGAGGAGTACATGCGTGGGATAGTGTTGTTCTAGCCATTGCTCGATCTATTAATGTCGGGTAGGGTGAGCGACCTTGTTAGAAGAAGAAATCAAAAGTTCGCACCTTGCTGCATGCGATGGATATTCGCATAAAGTTGGGGTCAGTGATGACCGCCTTTGCATGGATTTTACGCGCGTATTCGACAAAGATCATCGCAACTTCACGAGGATTGACTGAGCGCATGATGAGCTAGTGATACTAGCGTCAAACCCGGTGAGGAACAGGTTTGATAGGTGAACTTACGCGTGCAGCCTCTGCCTTGCGAATCTTGATGTTTCGTTCAAACATGATTGGGTTCATGAAGCATAGTTCAAGTGTCGCGATAGCCATGGTGGCGGGAATTGCACAAAAATTGAACACACTTTGGTTCTTGAGTAGTCGTAGATAGTCCAATGCATCAGTTACATGTCGCAGAGCGTCAACGATCATCCCGCTCTGCGCCCACAGCGCCCGTTCCCGCGCATGAGGCGCGTACAGGTCTTTCAAGTTGGAAAAACCGTATTCCTTCCGCCCCCATATCTCGCGCGGCCAAAAGTGCCGGTGCTCGTCCGTGTCTTCGCGGTAGTCACGAATGATGTTGGTTTTTTGGAGAAGGAGACCCATCGAATTGGATAGCTCGAGTTGATCCTTGATCCAGGACGCTTCTTTATGAGACGCGGAGAATATACCGGAAAGGCCCTCTCCGACAAGACCCGCGACGTAGTGGCAGTACAAGTCGTACTCGGCAATGGTATCGAGGTATATATGACCGGTTGTAGCGGCTTGGTGAGCATAATCGGCCATGCCAGTTGCCATTTTTTCTGCTATATTGACAATGACATCGCGGTAACTGGAATGACACGTATAAGATAAGTCACGAATAAGTGTAAGATACATACGAAGGGTCAAGACGGTTGAGTTCTTCGACAACAACGTCGTATTCGACGAGGAGTTGTCGGTCTTTTTCGTGGGGGCCGCACCCGTCGAACTTCCAGCCAGGAGTAATGGTATGTTCATGGAAAAGGCGAAGCATAGGTTGTTTGATATGGTCGGGAATTGTCATGTCATCTTCGATAGTATCGAGTCCACGAAGGACTAGGTAGAACATGCAAATCTGGAGAGTCCGTAAGCAAGGAAACAAATTTGTCTGCCGGAATGGGCTACTCACTGTCCGTGCCAAGTCACCGTCAAGCTCCTTTATAACTGCCGAGAAACTTCGACTGGTCTTATCAAGAAAAGCCCAGCACCGCTGCATCGACTCTCTGTCCCAGCCCGAGGTCGGATGCTCCTTCACAGAGGTAATATCACGTTTCTGTTCATGGTAAAAGTAAAATTGAATAAGAGTACGGAATTCATTGGGATGAGTGAGGAGGAGAACTATCCAGTTAGAGATGCTCATGGTGGTGTGTATCCAGCGTCCTAAAGTTGCCTGATTTTGCCTGACCTCGTACGATTCGCGACCGTCACGTGTGTGTCCACCCTAAATCACCATCACATGAACGCGTTCAATTTCGTAAACGCGCTGCTTTCGTCTCGCCTTTTCAAATGCCGCTCGTCCGCATAGAACTTTGCGATTTCAAGTCGTATCGGCAAGTGTAATTCATTTTATTTCATACACTACTTCATCTTTTTGTGCAGAGGACACCAGACAATCGGGCCATTTAGAAACTTTACGTCTATCATTGGTCCAAATGGCGCAGGCAAATCAAATCTCATGGACGCCATCTCTTTCGTGCTCGGAGTCAAGAGTGCTCAATTAAGAAGCTCTCAACTCAAAGATCTTGTGTATCGAGGCAGGAGATTGGGCAAAACAGATGCAGAAGCGGGTTCAGAAGCTGGTGCCGTAGATGAAGATGACGACGACGGCGAAGGAGAGGGTGAAGGGACGGCCAAAAAGGCATGGGTCCTTGCAGTATATCAGGATGCAGAGGGCAAAGATTGGAAGTTTCAACGAACGTGTGTACCTTCACTGGATTCGAACGACTGTTGACAGTCCATCAGAATATCCACAACAGGCGCATCCGAGTATAAACTCAACGACAAGGTTGTCACATACTCTGCCTACAATGCCGCTCTCATAAAGCACAATATTCTGGTCAAAGCTAAGAACTTTTTGGTCTTCCAGGGAGATGTCGAACAGGTCGCCTCACAGTCGCCAATCGCGCTCTCACGTCTCATTGAGCAGATTAGCGGGTCTCTTGAACTTACAGCCGAATATGAGAAGGCCAAAGAGGCACAGGAGAGAGCCACTGAAAATGCGACATTCAACTTTACGAAGCGCAGGGGAATTGCGGGCGAGATCAAGCAATACAAAGAACAGAAGGGTGAAGCAGAACGCTTCGAGAGCCTCTGTGCTGAAAAAGTTTGTCCAATACATACCTGCTTTACGCTACTTCACACCTGACAATTGCACAGGACGAATTGATACTCAAGCGGAATCTTTTCAAATTGTTCCAAATTGAAGAGTCTATAGACGACAATTCGAGAAATATCGTAAACAAAAACAAGGAGCTCGTAGGACTCCGAGCGGAACAGCGTGTACATGACAAAGCCCTTGAGGCGGCTCGAGCAGAGCAAGCCAAGGTCCGATCTTCTGTTATGCAAAAGGAGAAGAGTATCAAAAAGGCAGAAAAGACTTTGGATGGGAAGGTTCGACAATGCGATCCTCTTCTATTCCTGTCTCGCTTATATGCATCATAGCGCCCAGACCTGGTGGCTATTGAAGCACAGATCACACATAGTACTCGAAAGATCAATAATACTACCAAGACGAGGGATGAAGTTGCAAGGAACGTGCAAAAGCTGCGCGACCGAGTGGAATCCTTAGAAAAGGAATTGACGAGTGTCAGGAGAGCAGCAGATGCAGCACAAGGTCTGGTCAGATGTTCTCTTACTCATCATTCTTTTAATCTTGCGATTTGACAACAGAGGAACAGCGAAGGGCGGCGCAGCACAACATGGCACTCGGCGAGGAAAGCTTTGAAGAGTATCGTAAATTGTGAGTCTAAAATATTGAGCTAGATGTTTGATTTTGTGAGCTATTCTTTAGGAAAGCATCTGCTAACGTTTTGGCGATTGACGAGCGCCAGTCGCTCGAAAGACTTACAAGAGATGAAAAGGCGACTGGTCGGACAGTAGCCCAGCTTGCTGAGCGCGAGAAAGCACTCATTGAGAAGAAAGATGTTCGAAATGAAGAATTGAACTTCCAAACAGAGAAGAAGGCCGAGGTTAGCAAACTGCAATATCACTCCCTCGCAGTATATTAACGACTTCTTCTAGATAGAAGAGAAGATAACTGCTCTTCAAGCCGACCTTGCAAGGACTCGGCAAGATCTAAACAATCAGCAATCAGAAAAGACGCGAATTTCGTGCGTTTCAAGCTTGTCGACTTGAAGCTATTATAAAAGCTCACTTTCGAGCCAGAAAGCTCGAGGCTGAGGCTGACGAAAAGCTTCAAGGCGTGTATCAACAGTTGCTGCAGGCCGGCGTAGATAGGAACGAATCCGAGCGCGAAATGCGTCTCAAAGAAACTCTTGCTAATCTTCAGCGAATCTTTCCTGGTGCGTGGCTCTTGCTAGAGCTACCGAAGTCTTTCGAACTCAGTCTGTAGGTGTCCGCGGCCGCGTTGTTGATCTTTGTAAACCTATTGCGAGGAAGTACGAAACAGCGATGTCGGTCGTTCTTGGGCGCAACATTGATGCCATTGTCGTAGACGAGGAAAAGACTGCGATTGACTGCATTGAGGTAAGTCTCGTAGCAATTGATGTGCATCAAACTGAAATTCATAAAGTATATGCGCAACCAACGTGCCGGCCAAGCTACTTTTATCCCTCTCGACACAATTCAAGTCAAACCTATCAATGACAAGTTTCGTTCATTTGCCAAAGGTGCGCGCTTGGCCGTAGATGTCATCGTCAGCGAGGGCGTCGTTGAGAGAGCAATACACCATTCTTGTGGCAATGCCATCGTTTGTGATACAATGGAGGTGGCACGTTACATCTGTTATGAAAAGGGACAGGAGGTGAAAGGTAGGATGTTGCTGTATCCTACGAAATGATCAAGGGGAGACTGAAGCTTTTTTAACCAGCTGTCACCCTGGAGGGCACCGTCATTCACAAGAGTGGTCTCATTACAGGTGGTCGTAGCACCCACAATACAAGCAAAAAATGGGATGAAAAAGATGTGCAAGGTACAGTAATCTCCTTGAAGAATAGTGACCAGTACTGACGTGTCAACAGGTCTGATGCGTGTCCGCGATAACCTCAAAGCGCAACTTCGTGAACTGGCTAAACAGAAACCCCGTGGACAGACGGACGAAAACCTTGTCGCGGAAATGTCCCGCCTCGAGTCAGCGAGCATTGTGGCCAGAGATGATCTGGTAAGAAGAAGATTCCTTCCCTTTCCTGCACAATAATCTGACGCCATCAGAGTGCTTGCAAACTTCGTATAACGGGTTTGAAAGACGAGTTGAAGCACATCGATAAAGAGATAAAACAGATCAGCCCCCAGTTAAAGAAGGTAGGTCTGATTATGGTGGATGATGGATGTGACCCATGTTCGACAGGTTCAAAGGAGCCACGCGGCTTGCGTCGCAGATATTGAAAAGCTGACGGCTATCGTTAATGTCGCTGAAGACGGCGTCTTCGAGTCCTTTTGCAAAAAAATCAATGTTGCAAATATTCGTGAGTACGAGGAACGACAACTCAAGGTCGCCCAAGAAGAAAGCAAAGCGAGACTACAATTTGAAGCTCAAATCGCGCGTCTGGGCCATCAGCAAGTCATTGTCGCCACTTCCTTTCTTTCGGATTCTTATGTACCTTTCATTTTAGGGTTGCATTTGAGAAAGATGGTCTGACGGCCGCACTCGAGCGCGTAGCAAGCTTGGAAACGGTTCTTATCACAGAAGAGGGGAGTCTCGCAAAATATGAAGGGCAGAAGAATGTACTCAAGGAGGAAATTGCGGCCTCTGAAGAGGCTATTGAGGATCTGCGTAAAGAACTTGCTGAAATTCAGGAGACTCTGGAAGAGAAAACCAAGGATGTTGAAGTTGTTAAAAAGACTACAGCGAAAGCCGGAAAAGGTTTAGACCTCGCCCTCAAGGAGATCGCTACATGGGTAAGCCTCCTTTTATTCGTCGATTATAGCGAGTCAGCACAACACACATAGAACGGCGAGATTGAGAAGCTTGCTCTTGAACGGTCCTCAATCTATCGTAAATGTCGTCTCGAAGAGGTTCAACTTCCGTTACTGCAAGGGAATCTTAAAAATGTACCTATGGAAGAGGTAAACCAGCATGTCACTGTACGATTTGTTATTCATGTCATCGTCTTAGAACCTCCGCGACGAAGTTGCCATGGATGTCGACGAGAACGAGGATGGGACGCAAGAATTGAAGAGGGTGCAAGACCACGGTATTGAAGTCGATTTTGAGAGCCTAGATGACGATACACGCGAGAACGGGTCTGTGTCAGACTTTGACAAAGATATCGCGAAACTCAACGCCGAGATTGAACGCATGGCACCTAATCTGAAAGCGATTGAACGGTCAGGCTCCTTCCGTATAGTTCTTAACGAATCCTGACAAATACGCAGTTTGGAGGACGTCGAAGCCAAGTTGGCAGAAACAGAGCGGGAGGCCGAAAAGGCTCGAAAAGATTCAAAGACAGCTCGTGATGAATTTCAGGATGTTAAACGGAGAAGGTATGCGGAAAGTTTCACTCTTGTTATATTGGCTAGCTAATCAATCAATATGAGATGCGAGTTGTTCAACAAGGCATACAATCATATCTCCGATCGGATCGATCAAGTGTATAAAGACCTCACGAAGGGTAAGGCGTCACCGATGGGTGGTG
Organism: Termitomyces sp. K1Ac; assembly: GCA_017657355.1. Taxonomy (NCBI): domain Eukaryota; kingdom Fungi; phylum Basidiomycota; class Agaricomycetes; order Agaricales; family Lyophyllaceae; genus Termitomyces; species Termitomyces sp. K1Ac. The sequence continues at coordinate 595 of JAGGAS010009532.1, read as the reverse complement.
TAGCATACCTCAGCTTGGAGGACAGTGAGGTGGGTACTAATGGCTTTGATGGAGGCCAATTCAAGTTAGCTCTTGACCAGGAACCGTACAACGGTGGCATCAAGTATCATGCCATGCCGCCCATGAAGCGATTCAGAGACATGGAGCAGCTTTCTGGGGGTGAGAAGACAGTGGCTGCTCTTGCTTTGCTATTTGCTATCCATAGGTAAGCTGAATTCACGTAGGATCAACAACATTATCTTGCACTCAACTTTCCTACAGTTATCAACCTGCCCCATTTTTTGTCCTGGATGAGGTTGATGCTGCACTTGACAACACCAATGTTGCTAAAATAGCCAACTATATCCGTGCGCATGCATCTGATGTCTTCCAATTCATTGTAATTAGCCTGAAGGGTTCTCTTTATGAGAGAGGCAACTCACTTGTAGGGATTTATCGTGATCAAGATGTGAACAGCTCTCGCACATTAACACTTGATGTGAGAGTCCATTATTCACTTGCTCTGGATGTAAATCAATCATTTGTTTGCAGCTCACCCAATATGATGAATGAGATTGTGATGTTATACCCTCTGTTGTTTTTATCTGTATTGTAT
>JAGGAS010009530.1:0-13428 GCA_017657355.1 Termitomyces sp. K1Ac | reverse complement strand
CATAGACGGTAACGTAGTGACCCGCCTTGTTGAGCTGGTCAGCGCAAGCTAGACCTGCAGGTCCAGATCCAATGATCGCAATCTTCTTTCCGGTTCTGAAGGACGGCGGATTTGGTGCCATCCAACCCATTTCGAAAGCCTAGATGACATTGGATAAGCGAAAAAAAATTAGAAAGTAGATGATGTATACCGACCTTATCAATGATGGCACATTCGATGCTCTTGATGCCCACAGGTTGCTCATTAATACCTAAGACGCATGCACCTTCACACGGGGCGGGGCACACGCGGCCGGTGAACTCTGGGAAGTTGTTTGTGAGAAGAAGTCGATGGAGAGCGTCTTTCCATTGCTCCTTAAAGACAAGGTCGTTCCATTGAGGAATGACGTTCGAGATAGGGCATCCGGAATCAGATTGACAGAAAGGCACTCCACAATCCATGCAACGGGCGGACTGATATTTGAGCTCGCTCTCTGTAAGACGCGCAGAGATTTCTTTCCAGTCCTTGACCCGCTTGCGAGGTGGACGGTACGCTTCTCCAAGCCTCTTGTACTTCATAAACCCACGTGTTTTGTCGAGCTTGTGAAGTCGCTGCTTCGTTGTCGAATCGTCGACCATGGAGTCTTCAACATCGACTACCGAAGGTTCACTGCGAGGTTTAGAGACAGGGGCGGGGGGCACAGGAGTTTTAGGCAAAAGGATATCCTCGAGGCCTTCAGATGCAAGATCAACTTGACTAGCGGTCCGGGATGGGACCAAATCGATGACGCTGTGACGGATCTTTTCCTCCTTCTCGCGAGCCTTCTGCTCCTCTAGAACTCGCTTGTAGTCAAGGGGCATAACGCGAACGAATAATGGGAGGAGATGGTGGAAGTCATGGAGAACACGGTCGGCGACTTCAGAGCCGGTGTAGTGACGATGATCCTCGATGAGGCTGCGAAGGTCAGCAATTTCGCGAGGATCGGTGACCTTCCCGAGCTCCACCATTTCCATGTTGACCTTTGATGCGAAAGTGTGGGCTGTATCGAGCACATATGCAATACCACCACTCATGCCCGCAGCGAAATTGCGACCAGTAACTCCGAGAACAACGACACGACCACCGGTCATGTATTCGCACCCATGGTCGCCGGTGCCCTCTACAACAGCGTTGGCGCCAGAGTTCCGAACTGCAAAGCGTTCGGCAGCAACACCACGAATGAACGCTTCACCGGACGTAGCACCATAAAGACAAACATTACCGATGATGATATTCTCTTCAGCCTTGAATTGAGACTGCTTGGGCGGGTACACGATGAGGCGACCACCAGAGAGACCTTTGCCAACGTAATCGTTTGCGTCTCCCTCGAGTTCAATGGTGATGCCAGGAGCGAGGAATGCACCACAAGATTGTCCTGCAGATCCTCTCATTCTGATATGAATCGTGTCCTTGGGTAGACCCTCCTCTCCGTAGAGTTTGGAAACCTTGTACGAAAGGGAAGTGCCCAGAGCACGATCAGTGTTTGTTACCTCGCATTCGATGTGGACCGGCAAACCCTTCGCCAACGCAGGCTCGGACTCATCAATGAACTTGTTGTCGAGACGGATGTAGAGCTTGTGATCCTGCTGGCGTACTCGGTAAGTTGCCGCACCAGGACGCATCTGCCACGCTGGCTTCAGGATAGCCGAAAGATCTAGATGCGCTGTCTTCTTAGTGCGAAGCTTTTCGTCGACTTTGAGCATATCGGCCCGTCCAACCATCTCGTTAATGGTACGGAAGCCAAGCTTAGCCATGAATCCACGAAGTTCCTCGGCCAGGTAATAGAAGAAGTTGATGACCTGTTCTGGTTGACCAGCAAATTTGGCGCGCAGCTGGGGATCTTGCGTGGCGATACCGACTGGACATGTGTTCACTAGGAAGAGTTAATCAACAACATGATGCTGCAATGAAAGACATGTGACTTACGATGGCATTTGCGCATCATGATACAACCCATAGCAATGAGAGGAGTAGTAGCAAAGCCCCATTCCTCTGCTCCCAACAAGCAAGCGATAGCAATATCCCGCCCAGTTCGAATCTGACCATCAGTCTGGACAGTAACGCGGCCGCGAAGATCGTTCAAAACAAGGGTCTGATGAGTTTCGGCCAGACCAAGCTCCCAAGGAAGACCAGCATACTTGATACCGGTCCAGCGCGAAGCACCGGTGCCTCCATCATGGCCAGAAATGAGAATATGATCAGCCTTGGCCTTCGCGACACCGCTGGCCACAATACCGACACCAACTTCCGAAACCAGTTTCACAGATACACGCGCTCGAGGATTAGAACACTTCAAGTCGTAGATGAGTTGCTTCAGATCCTCGATCGAGTAGATGTCGTGATGGGGTGGAGGGGAGATAAGACCGACGCCGGCAGTTGAATGACGTGTACGAGCAATGGAACCGGAGACCTTGTGTCCAGGAAGTTCGCCACCTTCTCCTGGCTTAGCACCTTGAGCCATTTTGATTTGAAGTTCATCTGCGTCTGCAAGGTAATTTGCAGTCACTCCAAAGCGACCTGACGCTACTTGCTTGATCGCCGATCGCATAGTATCACCATTGCTAAGCACAAGCGACCGCTCTGCATCTTCGCCTCCTTCACCAGTATTCGATTTCCCACCGAGGCGATTCATGGCCACCGCGAGAGTAGAATGAGCTTCCATGGAGATGGATCCATACGACATAGCACCCGTGACGAATCGCTGAACAATCTCATTCCAAGGTTCGACTTGCTCGATCGGAATGGGAGTCGCGTTTTCGTAACGGAAGTCGAGAAGACCACGAAGCTGCACGCTCTTGATCTGCTCATTAGCGTTACGGGAGTAGGCGTCGTAGGCTGCTTGGTTCCGCTCCCTCACGGCATCCTGGAGATGGGCGATACCAGAAGGATCATTGATATGGGCTTCACCTCCATCGCGCCAGTGGTATTCACCAGATTCTGGCAAACCAGGGGGGATAATGGTATCACGGGTTGGCCATCCTCGTTCGTGGAGTTCATAAGCGTCCATAGCGAGGAGATCAAAGGTAGCTCCTTGTACACGGCTGGCAGTTCCGATGAAGCAGCGTTCCACAACTTCGCTGTGTAATCCCAGAATTTCGAAAATTTGCGCACCCTTGTAGGATTGAAGTGTAGAAATACCCATCTTAGACATAACTTTAAGAATGCCGTTGTCGACCGAGTGGCGATAGTTGTCCATAAGCTGATCGACGCTCTTCCCATTCTTGATTCTGAAGAGACGTAAATAATCCGGAAGAAAAGAGAGGAGAAATCGGTCTTACAATCCGTGTCGACCCAACTTGTGAATGGTCTCCATGACAAGCCATGGACAGACAGCGTCTGCACCATAACCAACGAGGACACAAAGATGATGAACTTCACGAGCCTCTGCTGTCTCGATCATCAATGCAACCTTCGCACGCTTCTTGTGCAAAGTAAGATGGTGATGGACGCCGCCGCAAGCAACGAGCGCAGAGAGAGGCACTCGAGAAGAAGTGACAGCACGATCACTGAGAATAATAACCTTGATACCATCGTCAATGGCTTGAGCAGCCTCGCTACAAACCCTTTCAAGAGCAAGCTGGTACCCGGGAAGACCTTCGGATTTCGGAAATGTGATGTCAATAGTTCGGGAAGGCCAGCCAGTGTAAGCCGATTTGAGGTTCTTCATGGCATTCATCTCTTCGATGGAGATGATGGGAGAGGGTAAAAGGATGCGATGGCATTGCTCGGGCTTCATCTCTAGTAGATTCCCTTCAGGACCAACATACGCTTCAAGCGACATGACGATGCTTTCTCGGATAGGATCGATAGGGGGATTTGTTACTTGAGCGAAGAGTTGACGGAAGTAGTCGTAGATGATGCGAGGTTGTACTGCCATCGCGGCGAGAGGAGCGTCGTTACCCATAGATCCGAGAGCCTCTTTGCCGTCCAGGACCATAGGAAGCACAAGAAGGTTTAATTGTTCCATAGTATATCCGAACGCAAGCAATTTGGGATCAGTCTCCAATGAGTAGTCGTCAAGGACAGGCTCGAGGCGGATATTGCTGCGGATGACGCGTTTGAGAATGTTGGGAACATGAAGGACGTGTGTCTCGACCCATGACGCAAAATTTTGCTTTGCAGCTGTGGTACGCTTCAATTCTTTGTCGTCGACGATCCTACCTTCGAGCGTGTCAACGAGAAGCATGCGACCAGGTTTCAGACGACCTTTCTGGACGACTTTTTCCGGTGGGAGGTACACAGCTCCGACTTCCGACGCGCAGACCATGATGTCTTCGTTGGTGACGATGAAACGGCAGGGTCGAAGGCCGTTCCTGTCCAGATTGGCACCGCAATAACGACCGTCGCTGAAAGTGAAAAGGGCAGGGCCGTCCCAGGGTTCTTGCAAGCATGCAGCCCAGTTATAAAAAGCCTTCTTTTCCGGCTCCATATTTTCATTTCCTTGCCATGCCTCAGGAATCAACATCATGACAGCTTCGGGAAGCGTGACGACGCCATTTACGACAAGAAGCTCGAGAACATTGTCGAAAGCAGCGGAATCGGAGCCGCCGGTTTCGATGATGGGATAAAGCTGATCGAGATGATCGCCGAAATGCTTGGATGAAAGAACACCTTCGCGGGCACGCATCCAATTCTTATTGCCTCGGACAGTGTTGATCTCACCTAAACCTTGATCTCAGACGTGAATCAAACGCGATAGAAACAATCAACGAACCGTTGTGCGCAGCGAGTCTGAGAGGCTGAGCTCTGTCCCAGCTCGGGAAAGTGTTTGTAGAGAAGCGTGAATGTACCAGGGTGAAGTGTGACTGATACAGGACATGATTGAGGTCATGGTAATAGTTGTAGACTTGGGAGGGAGACAACTGTCCCTTATACACTATGTTCTTGGGGGATAACGAACATATATAAAATCCTTTGGCAAGCGTGCTTTTACGAATTAACCAATTCAACATGTCAACATATGTAGGACCATAGGAACAGAAAAGACAAACATGCTGTGAGTTGCGTGCTTGCGGAGAACATAGAGTTGACGTTCGAGATGCTTAGCATCGAAGGTACCACCTTGGCTTACATGACCGTCGCCATAGTGTGCTCGGAGGACGAGGAATGGTTGCAAGATGGTGGGCTCTTTGCTACTAGCGGCCGGACCAAGTATACTCCCATCTGTCGGAACTTCACGCCAACCGAGAACGCGTAAACCGAGGTCGGCGGCAATTTTTGTGAAGACTGCTTGATAGCTCTGAAGCTGAACCGGGTCGTTGGCTTTGAAAAAAACATTGCCGACCGCGTACTCTCCCGGATCAGGAAGGGTGCAACCAATGTCTCTCTCAGCCTCGCGCTTGAAAAACTGATGAGGGATGGCAGTCATGACTCCCGCGCCATCACCGTCACGACTGTCGGCGCCGGTGGCGCCTCTGTGTGTCATGGCGCATAGAAGCTGACGAGCGTCGGAGACAATCTTGTGGCTGGGCTTGCCCTTGATATGGCATATGAAACCTACACCGCAGGAGTCTTTCTCGTTTTCGTTGAGGTACAGACCTTGACTGGCAGGAAGGGAAGCGTCAAAGGAGGTCGGATCACGTTCTACAGCGTTGAAGCCATCGATATTTTCAGGAGTAGCGAACTCGTTGACAAGAGGCAGGTCAGAGAGGCCAGAGGTGGCCATGGACATGCGTAGCGGATGAAGGAAAACGTAAGGAAGGGCGGACGCTTATCTTCAGAGTCGGAGCAAGTCTGGACCTCGGAAGCAAAGGACCGGAGCGACTCGGCCGACTTTTTCCGATCTATGATTATCTCGCGTCCTCCGATTGGCTCCCCACACTCAATTCCCGTGTTGGCTCCGTTTTCGCCCATCGCCTAGATAAGGCCCTGACCGTACTTTGCGGCGGAATTTACTTCTTGTAATATATTGGATTCGGAAGCCAGGGTACCATGAGGTGATGTTTTTGTGCCTAGCACAATGATGACTCAGAGCATGAACAGGAGTCTTCCGAGGTGTGCTTTCAAACCATACAAAATGAAAACCATGTACAATTCTCGATGAAAGCTGCCGAGCACCCAGCAAACAGTCCGATGCGCATTCGTTTATCACACGGACTTACTTCAAACCCTGGGTCTGATCGATCTCAATATTAGATCCAACGAGAACTCGAACATTGCGGAACGTTTATGTATGTGTGCAAATCATGATTCCAAATCTGGACGCAAGAAGTGGATCTATTAAGAAGTCCGTCGACAACAAGTGATAAGGGATCTGCATTCACCACAAGAAACAAGATACCTCCAGTTTCCGGCTTGTTGGTACGATAAATGGCACCGAGTCAGACTCGATTGCCTTGAATTCGTTCGATGTGATATTGAGCGTGTTGATCAGCTTGCCCCATCGTGAAGGGCACAACAGACAGTCGCTAGGGAAATTATTCCAGTCAACACATCATCGACTAAAGAAAGAATCTACCTTTGTGATGACCATTGTATTGTCGAACCGTCTCACCTGAAGCCATTTCCCAGAGGCGGGCCGTATGATCAGATGATGCTTGAGGAACTCGATTTGTATACATTGTTCAGAAGGCAAGTCGAAATCCCTTACCTGTGACAAGATACGCTGAATCAGCGCTGAAGGCGCAATCCCAAACCCAGCGTTGGTGCCCTATTAAGGTCCTCTCCAGTTTGAACTCGTAATTATGAGATATTGACCATATTTTCACAGTAGTGTCAGCGGAACACGTCGCTAGATATCTTTCATCGTGGTCGTCAGTGAGGAGAAAGAACACCATAGGGATGCGGTTACTTTGCGTCTGGGCTCAGTAAACATCGTGTGAGGTACTTATTGTGCGCATGAAACCTCGTGACTGCTTGAAATCGCGGCAATCCCAAGTTTTCGTCGTTAACTTTCCACACGTAGCATTGTCCCTATTAAAAGTAGTCAGCTTTGCAAGGATTCACCACAAAGAGTGGTTCTTGCCTTGTTGTTTCCTGCTACTAAACAAGAACCGTCGGACGCAAGAGTAACGGACCGAATGGGAACATCTCCTGCTGGGGTCTTGTATACTCAAGGCAAAGTTAAGATTGTGCTCGTAGTATTGGCGTAGTGACAAGGACGCGAGTACTCACGAGTTCATGGGAACAGATATTGTCGGAGAGATCCCACTGTTTGATGCTGCCCGCTTGATCACACGAGATAAGTTCTCCCTGATTTGGATGTATGCAAACGTCATTGACTGGGCAGGGAGGAAGCACGTCAAAAACAACTAATGCAGGGAAGAAGGTATGGTTTTAACCTGGTGCCGAGTTGTCATACGTGCGATGTAATTGTGAACTTCTGGGGCAAGAATAAAACGGATTCATGGGTGTGATATGCCCTCGTTCTTGTGCACCTTACCGTAAATCCCATATCTTAATTGTCCCATCTTCGCTTCCAGTGACAAGCCACTTCCCTTCACTGTGGAACGAGACCGATGTAACGTTCATTGTATGGCCCTCGAATGTAGCAAGCTGGAAAGTGTGAACTTCTTCTGCGAGGCATCAGAGGCTACATATGTACACTTACAGGTTCGGACGAGATGCTTGCAATTTCATAGATGCGGACTTTCTTGTGAATTGCAGCAGCTAAGAGGCGTTTACTGGGGCAAAATCAATAAAGAAAGGAGAAATTACAGGATTAGCTCACTCTGGAGATATTGCCAGACGATTGACTTGCTGTTTGTAAAGTTTTTCAAAGGTAAATGTTATAAGTGGTAATGATACTGACACCTGGTTCGCTTGTTCGCGCAATTGTTCGAGAACAGATTCCACTCCAGGCCTCCCAAAATCGTATTTCATGATCATACGATCCAGTAACAAGGATCACAGACATGTCATGACGAGCTGGGGCAGCCTTGGACACCAGATTCGGTGCAGGCATGATAAAGGTGCAGATGGACGTTAAGTGTCACTCAAACCTTCGATGAAAACAACAACAAACAACCCATTTCTCACAAAAATGCCGAACGTGGCGTACTTATGACTCTATCGCTTGGTTGATTCGTGGTTGTCTTTTTCTTCTACCGCAGTGCTTTCTAACGGGTTCAGATCCAACCCCGTATTATCCTTTGTTACCAACAGCCTACCACAGTCTAAGTGGTCTCATCACCCTGTCCCGCCGATGTTGTTGATTGAAGTAAGTTTAAGGCAGAGTTGCAGAAAAGCTACCGATGCATTCTATTCCGAGGATCTCGATCATACTTGCTGGAACACTACAGCCCTGAATTCAGGGCTTCTGGAAGTAATTGAGAGTCAATCATAAACGGCAGTGAAGAGCACGATGTCCTTTCATGTATACGCGAGGTCGCCTGTGAACCACTACGGTTGGACCTACAATGTGCCCTCGTGGGAGAACTGGTTCCTTCTTGGTCGCTTCATGGCCTCGATTTTATCTAATAAAGACCTACGGAGCATCATTTCTGCATACATACTCTCATCTTGCAGGGTCTCGTCCGGGTATCTATTTCCGATTCCGCTTCGAAGTTCGATTGTCCAGTGCCACCTCACTGATAAATCGTCACCTGTAATTCCTGAAACAACTGCGCATATCTGTTTGTTTCCTTGTTCGATCACTTATAAATCTGCCGTCGGTCATTTGTGTCTTCTTTCTCAGGAATTTGCGTTCATTCCTCCGTGACTCAATGGAAGATGAACACTCGTGTTTCTGAAAAACCCTCGCGAACCGATGGACCTTCTTGACAACCCTCTCAGATTGTCCGATCGCTCGTCTAGTATCCTTTATATACAGAGTTCAAAAGAATAAATGGACTTTAGCATCTCCTTGCCCACCAATTTCTTCTTTGTGTATTTTGGCTATGAACGCGTACCCTGTACGTTGTCCTTCAAAACCCTCTCTATCCATAGAATTACTTATCAACCGATGCTACATTAGGCAGGAACTCGAGTTTTCTTCTGGGCTTCCAACGCACAGATCGTTTATGGGTCCGTTGACACGACCAGTAGAATGCCCGATGTAGGTATTCTTCATCATTTCATTTGTTTTCTTTCTACTGATGTTCTCTCTTACTCTCTGAGGGCACTCTGGTTTTAACCATAAAACTCGATGATGGAGGTAGAACGGTTTCTTTACCGTGAGTTGCTCGATCCTCATACTTGCCGAGACTGATCAGTCCTGCAGTGCCGCCGGTATCACTAGGGTTACTTAAGCAACTCACCAATGAACATCTTGCATACTTATAATTGGCCTGTGATACGAAACACTCCCCTGACAATCCTTCTATCATCTGTCGGGTTATTTACAGCATCCTATGTCATCTTATGTCATGCTTCTTCACTGAACTTCAAATCATCTTGATACTTCTCTCTTGTATCCTACTCTTGTCAAGTTATATTGTATCAGGCTGGCCAATCACTCTATCGATATATATGCAGTGCACTCAGGAGTGATGAAAACCTGATCAACAGAGATCAACTAGTCCCATAAGCCTCATGTTCTACAATACTTCAGGGTGACGAGAATATAGCGGTAAGGGGGTGGCCATGGAGTAAACAAACATGACGAACATGTGTAGCTCGGAGGAAATAATTGAGCGAGAAGTATTAGCTCACTGCCCCAGACTCGTCTGAAAAAGGTCAGGCCGGTCAGGCCCCGTGCAACGCTGAAATACACACACCGACAAAGTATGCCAGTGCACATACAATTTTATCTTTAAGGGATTGTTAAACACCGGTGACGATTTTTGTTTACCTCAAGTCCTCATGCGCCTTGATCAGGCGTCACACGTTATAGTGGCAACATGATCGATGATCGATACATAAGTCATCGGGGACCCCGGGACGCGGGGTACGCCACCGTGCGATTGTTAATGGGTGTATGTAGTTATAGTATATCATCGGTCAGAGTAAGAGTGGGTATTTTGTCTTTAACGAATTGAATTCGCTTTGGATACCGGACCGGTAACAGCGAACTTGGGAACCAGTGCCAGAACAAAACCGAGGCACCTTACTAGCTCCTGCGAGATGATCAAGTACCACCTTGTTCAGCCTTCAGAGGGTTGTGACATAGAAATCCGAGTACATGTATCCAAAAAACTACTTATGTATGTACCACCTTGTTCAGCCTTGTTCAGAGAGCTGTGACATGTCGAAGTCCGTAGTACTGGTTCTCATGTATCCAAAGATACTTACAGTGTATGTACGTACTACGGAGTCCAAAACTCGGGAAAACATATTACCGTAGCTGGTCAGACCTCAGCACTCAGCGCTTGTCCAAGAAACCGAGTTCATCGATCTATATCGATCCAAATACAACAAAAAGTTAACTATGGACATACCTGGCACCAACTAATTCTTCCAGCTCCATCATGCATGTAAGTGACACGGCAAGCTTAGTCAAGTTCGTTGAATGGACATTTTGGCGCAGATCGACTGTCATCTGTTATTAGGTCGGCAACGGAGCTACGGCAAACTATGGGGTGCCAGGTGGAAACAAAGGTAGGCGCTCAGGTATATTCATGGGTGATATGTTGATTACGCGACCATCAATTTTAGAAATTTGGCATTGATATGACAAGATTAAGCGACGCAGAGGTCGATGTTTAGTCAATGGGATAAGACGTCACCGGGTTTAGAGGACAGAGGGACATCCTTAATGAGGGCAAACGACGTTTAAGATTACCATGCAGTCAAGAATGAAATCAGTTGCAGACGTACCCTAATCATGATACTGAGCCGTTGCCCAATACGTGAGTCCTGCCCTTCAGGAACCTCACCCTTCAGGATGGAATGTTTGTATTGATATCGTATTGAATCCCTGTGCTTTGAGGTCCGTAACATGTTCAATCCTATAGAATCGGACGGTCAATGTACCTTTGTAGATAAACACTGCCTGAAGGCAGAGACACATCAAAATTTCCGTTTGGACCTTCCATGCGCAAAATTCGCTCGCTACCTAGACTGACGCCCATGATCCATGATCCACTGGCTGAAGTATTGTCAACATGTGGAAGTATTTCTCCATAAGAAGCAAGGTGGAGAAGATGAGTCTGGACTTTGTTGGTTGGGCATATGCTGTACAGGCTCTTGAGAAGTGGGGAGAGTCCAGCTACTTCATGTTCGGGCCATGAGTTCAAATGCATTTCGCGATAGTGGTGTATGACACCGTCAAAGTGACCCTATAACATGTACCAGTCATGAGTCAAAAGTCAGAACCTCGAAGCGATAGAGCTGACCTCCTGGAAATCATAATATTCGTCTGGTAAGAAGTGCTCATGAAGTGAGGGTGTCTCGGCACGGTGTATATTCAAATCATATTTCTTCATTCGTTGCCGAGCTCGTCTAGTTTCCAGATGGTCCAATTTTTGGAGAGCGGCAGTTAATAGAATGTGTTGTTCATGGGGAGCCAGAAATCGGGGCCAGAGTGTCAGATTTGGTGCACATGTTACAGTTTCAGCACGACTCCATGCTGATAGCATTCTTCTCGTGATTTTGTTGCATAATGGTGCCATGCACCTTTCCCCGCTCTGGTCAAACTCAAGAAGTCGAAGCAAGCTCGACGATTGACATTTGCAATTGTTTATATGTAGTTGGAGTCCAAGGTGATTTTATGTACATATTCGAACTGAGTAAGTCACAGTTTACATTATCGCAGGTGCAATTACTGCAGCTGGGTTCTCATCTCGGTCTTGACAGCTCCAGCTGCCAGTTGGGCATGACATTGGTTGCCGATGGCTCCCGTGCCAACTTGTCCAGCTCAGTCCCCGATAATACAACGAGTCAGTGGTTTTGGTTGTTGCAAACATACATTCTGACCTTCGCGATATTTCAAGAAGAACCACAAGGAAACTTAGAGGCTGCATTGGCGCGAACATTGACAAGGAGTGTAGCCCTGTACTTTTCCCGTCCTGTACGATTGTTTCGACCTTCGAAAGGTCTGGACATGTCTCTGCATTTTATCAGTTTGTTGAGACTCATCAGTTAGTGGATGGCATTCTCTCCGAGGACTTGCTACAAAACATGGAACTTCACTTAGTCCTCGATATATGCATGATCTTATCAAAGCCCAAGGCGTGAGTGATTTTGTTAACAGGCAATCATAACGCTGATTGTTTTAATGTCGTATCGATAGTTTTTAATCATACCGAAGCATTTCATACCTCCTATGGTAGTCAATACAATGCTTGGAACGATTTTGTGGGGCACATATGCAGAGGTATTTCCTTTGATAGAGCCACACATGAAACATCACCCAATACTTTGCGCGGGCCTCGCTGGAGGCGCTGCTGGAGGCGTCCAGGCCCTTCTCGCTGCTCCAGCAGAAAATGTGCGCATCCTTTTGGAAGGAGGATCGGGGGGAAGTTCATGGTCAAAAGCTTGGAAGGAAGTTTTTTTGGGCACAAGATCGAAATCTATCTCCAGGAAAACTGATATAGAAGATATTCGCCAGCTGAGGGGTTGGATGAAAGACGTTGGTGATATGGCGGGTCGTGGATGGAACGGATGGGGCTGGGGTTTTGGCAAGGATATCTGTGGTAAATTATACGTTAGCGAACCCCCACTGATCAATTCTTCTGACCAATTCTTCCAGGATTCGCTACATTTTTTTCTATATTCGAAGTTACTCGTCATGTTGCTTTGCAGGCCAAAGACTTATCACAACAGCGTGTCGATCAATCAGGTCATCGGAAATTTCATGATACCCAACGACACATTCCTAGAATAATACATGGTTTGACGCTCGTCAGCGGTGGCGTGAGTTCGCCATGCATGTTTATTCCCTGCGAGTGACTGTTCCATATCCAGGTGCTTGCTGGTCTGGCATATGAAGCTGTATGTCGGCCGTGGGACGTCGCGCGTCGAATAGTCCATGTAGAGAGAACCGCTGCTCCCCACCGATCTCGATTTAGCATGGTTCAGTTCATTGTTCAGAGAGCTCGGGATGACGGGGTTGTGTCATTTTTCCGCTCGCATCACAGTGCTAGTGACGATTCTCCTATTCAATCGAGATTCAGACGGAGGCTTGTTGGTGCACTTAGGACTCTGGGACGCGTAGGTCCCTGGGGTGTTGGGTTTCTTGTGTGGGAAGTTTATGGACAGGGCGGCCTTGCTTAAATTACTAGATCTAAGATAATTGAAATTATGGCTCATGCACAAACGTGGGCATTACATGACCGTAGGGTGATTTTGTGCCGAAAATTGTGCCCTGGGCAATACTTATATGACCTATCTGAAGGTTTTGTGAAAGCCCGATTTTTTGATTTTGTTTTGATTCGTATGGAGAGAAATAAACTTTTGAGTGCTCAATATGTGCAGTTGTACCTCCTGGAACTCAGCGGCTCATGGTTACTCTATATGAAGCCCTAAAAGACTCAATTTGGCCACATTGCATTGTAGCTTGCATCTACTTAGTGGTAATTACGACGCGTTGTG